>JABAKD010000028.1:11313240-11437716 GCA_012845835.1 Undaria pinnatifida
ATGTATGTATGTATGTATGTATGTATGTATGTATGTGTATCATGCATGTTGTATGTAGGACATCGTCATGTTCCCCTCCTCGTTCGTCGTCACTTACCTTATGCCTCGCGCCTGTCCGTGGTAAATAAACCCCCGCCCCCTCCCCATTATTATGATCATATTCTCGTAGGGTTTCTGAAGACCACCACCACCACCACCACCAGACAGACTATCATCATCGATTGGTTGCATGTATGTATATATACTGTGTGTAACTAACAACGTAAAGTCAATACTACTGTCGGAGTATTTGTACGAGTATGCATGCAGCATGCATGCAGCATGCATCCTACATGCATCATGCATGCACGCATGCACGTTATATTAGCTCCGTTATACCTCACTCGTTTGTCATCATTGATAGACTGCGAGTCTCGTGGTGACATCATCATGGTGAATGGACTGAATGAATACGTTCAACAGTAAACTGTTTGGAAGAAAGCCTCTGCTATAATATATATCGGAGTTTTTTTCATTTTTTTAATATAGTCTAGTAGTATGTCCTCAACAACCGTGACCCTCGAACAATATTGAATGACGAAGCAGCGTTGTGATTGTTTGGTTGAGTCAGAGCGTGACTGCTTGCCACGTACGAGGATTGTACGAGCTACAAAACAGAGTGCATCCCAGATAGAAGGTACCACAGGACGTCTTGATTGAGAAGGGGGGGGGGGTATGTACTAATGTTATGATAACAATGCGTGATCTGCATAAAGCGTCACATGCGCATTATATGCGCACATACTGTATATATATACCCACGGCGTATAATAGTGCATTATTAGACTAGCTAATAATAATGTGAAAAGGAAGTCCAGGCAGATATGTTAAAATTGAGGTAGACCACACTTAATACTACCAAACTATCACGTAGGGTAGTTCGGACTTACCGTCTGCATGATCGCCTCCCAACCTTTGCCAAACAAACGAAGTAGCATATATATGCCTTACGAAGGAACGTAACTGAGCGCGGGCACGTCAAGCGTTCCTTCCAAAACACTGACGGTTTGCACTTCTCCCCGTTGTGTTCAATGGCTGGTGGCATTGCATGATCACATCACCTCGCTTGTTGTGTTTTCAAAATATATTTGTATCTCTGTCTTATAATTGGCGACCTCTGAGCCCCACATCGGCACGGTAAAACCATAAAAACTACGTGATTGCACCTGTCGATTGGATTGGGATGTTTTATCTTGCGATCCATGTAAAATAACACACCACGAAGCTATAACAAAACATTGTTGTATACCACAGTTCTACATGATATTGTTCCAAATTTAAAATTTATTTGTTGTTTTGTATTCATGGTGTTGTTGTTGCTGTTGTTGTTCTCACATTAACTCGCATAATCAAGTCCGTGGTCACAGGACAGGCTCCAGTCATTCTGGAGCTGAGAAATACCCCCGAAAAAACACAGACCAAAGGTCAATCATATAGTTCTACATGATGATTGTTCCAAATTGTTGTCTTGTATTCATGGTGCTGTTGTTGTTCTCACATTAACTCGCATAATCAAGTCCGTGGTCACAGGACAGTACAGGCTCCAGTCACTCTGGAGCTGAGAAATACCCCCGAAAAAACACAAACAAACCGAAGGTCATTCATATAAATAGCCAGGCTTGCTTGGTTGTTGGAATACTCGGGAGATTCCTAAAAGCCCCCCCCCCCCGACATACACGCAAAAAACAGCCCCCCCCCCCTCCCCCGCCGCCCCACCTAAAAGCAAATCTGCCCGAAAAATAAACACTACCACAGGCAGGTGATATCACCTCGTTACCTATCCGACCACCCATGCCGTAGCTCCAATTCATTTATTTTCGAGCCCCCCCCTCCCCCCCCCCCCCGCCCCCTCCTTCCCCACCACCCGCACCATCGCCTAGACCTAGCACGTATAATAGTAAAGCTCACAGGTATACATTCATGTGACCTAAAGGGGCTTGATCCCCCCCCCCCCCCCCCCCCATCGCCTCCCCCCCGTCGTTTTGTTCTCTCCAATGAATGCCGCCCCACCTAAAATCAAAACCTGCCAGAGTAAAAGACACTACCAGGCAGTTGATTTCACCTCATTACCTTTCTAGCCATCCATGCCGTAGCTCCAATACATACCCCCCCCCTCCCCAACGCCCCCTCCTTCCCCACCACCCGCACCATGGCCTAGCAGCACGCGTATAGCAAGCTCCTAAATATATACCTCTGGTACATTTTTATACGACCTAAAGCTGTTGGAAATCCCCCCCCCCCCCCCCCCCCTTCGAGCACTCTGCCCTCTCCTCACCGGTTGTACGACTTACAGGATATACACATGATAAACTGATGCATTCCTTCCACAACCGTCATATTTGTCCCCTTGAAGGATATACATTTTATAGTTTCCGCGCACAGATTGAGTTGCCCCCCCTTCCCCCCCGTACCGCTCCCGCTCCCTCTTGTTCAAACCCTGGCCCCCACGCCCTCAAAATCTCCGCCCTCCCCTCTCACCGGTTATACGACTTACAGGATACAAGTGATAAACTGATGCAAATCCTGTGGAACAAATTTTGTCCCCCTCAAAAACGGATTATTTTAGTTTCCGCGCACAGACTGATTAACATCACCCTGTTGACCTAGGTACAAGCTACACCGTAGTTCCAAGGGGGAAGTCGACCTGTATCCTTAATGAGGACACACACCCAGTAATACGCGCGATCGGAGTATCACACACAGAGTTTGGACGAAAAAGCTTCGATCTCACAACTGGAGTGTATTTTTATTTTTATAATATAAGTATGCACACAGCGAGAGACCACACACTACATACAGCACAATATCCTCACCCAGCTGTCAGGCAATAAAGCGAAACTATACACACAAAACTTATATACCTCTACGTTGTACATATTGTTTCGTGAGAAAATAAATAAATACCAGGTACTACTCTGTGTTAAGGACAACTCCATGAAAACCGTTGCTACTACTATAGTCTAATACTGCTGCTGCTGCTCTGCTGTACCACAACGCCTCTGACCCTGACTGAACAGTTACTAGTGTCCCTCCCCCCCTTCCCCCCCTCCCGCCCCCCCCTTTTGATCAAAATCAGGCCCCTACGTCCTTAAAAACTCCGCCCTCCCCTCACCGGTTATTCGACTTACAGGATTCACTTGATAAACTGATGCATTCCTTCCACACAGCTGTCAGATTTTGTCCCCCTCAGAAACGTTTTTTTTATAGTTTCTGCGCACAGACTGCCTAACATCACCCTGTTGACCCTGATAGCTACACTGTAGTTGCAAGGGGGGTTGCCGACCTATATCCTTAATGAGGACACACAACCCGTAATACGCGCGATCGAAGTATCGCACACAGCCTGCAAAGATGAGTTTCGACAAAATATTCGATCTCACAGCTGGATGGAGTGTATTTTAATTTTTATAATACTGCTCAGCGGCAGTAACGGTATTATATATTAATATTATGTGACCTAAACCTCTTGAAAACCCCTCCCCCCCCCCCCCCCCCCCCTTCTTTTTTCTTTTTTTTCTCTTTTTTTTTCCTTGCTTTCTCTTGCTTAAACGCCTCACCTACTATCGAAATCCGCCAGAGTAATGAGCACTCCCACGCGCTGGATATCGCCTCGTTATCGTTTCAGAGCCGTCCATGCCGCTGCTGCGATTCCCACCCACCCCCGCCCCCAACGCCCCCTCCTTCCCCGCCACCCGCACCATCGCCTAGACCTAGCACCACGCGTATAGCAAACCCCTACATCTATGCGACCTAAAGCCCCCCCCCCCCGCCCCCGCCCCCCCCCGCCACATTCCCCCCCCCCTCCCCCACAATATTATTTGTAGTTTCCACGCACAAATTGACCTGCCCCACCCGTCCCCTCCCCCCCCTCCCCCCCTCCCGCCCCCCTTTTGATCAAAACCAGGCCCCTATGTCCTTAAAAACTCCGCCCTCCCCTCACCGGATATTCGACTTTCAGGATTCACTTGATAAACTGATGCATTTCCTTCCACAGCTGTCAGATTTTGTCCCCCTCAGAAACGGGTTTTAAAATTTCCGCGCACAGACTGCCTAACATCACCCTGCTGACCCTGATAGCTACACTGTAGTTGCAAGGGGAGTCGCCGACCTATATCCTTAATGATGAGGACACACACAACTCGTAATACGCGCGATCGGAGTATCACTAAACAGCTTGCGAAGATGAGTTTCGACAAAATATTCGATCTCACAGCTGGTCCAGTATTTTTATTTTTATAATATACCTGGTATGTAGAAGTATGTAGTAGTATTGCTGTAAGCAGTAGTAGTAGTAGTAGCAGTAGCAGTAGTAGTATAATAGTAGTATAGCGTAGTATATAGTAGTAGTAGAGTAGTAGTATAGTAGTATGAGCAGTAGTAGTGGTAGTAGTAGTACTGTAGTAGTAGTACTGTAATAGTAGCAGTATATATAGCCCCCCCCCTCCCCTCCCCCTCCACTGACCCCTCTAGTTCATAAAAAAAAAAAAAACCTCCCCCCCCGCCCCTCCGTCCCCCGATTCCCCCCCCCTTCCGCCTAGTTTGTCCAAACGCCCCACTCACAATCAAAATCGGCCTGAGTAATACACACCTATACACAGTTGATATCACGTCATTATCTTTCTCACCATCCATGACGTAGTTTTCAATTATTTCCCCCCCCCCCCCCCCCCCCCCCCCCCCCTCCAACGCCCCCTCTTTTCCGACCACCTGCACGATCGCCTAGACCTAGCACCACGCGTATAACAAGCTGCTACATATCTTTGATCTCACAGCCGAAGTGTATTTGAATATTATTTGTGACCTAAACCTCCTAAAGAATCTCCCCCCCCCCCCCCCCCTCTTGCTCTCCCTTACTCAAACGCCCCACCAAATATCGAAATCCGCCACATTAATAAACACTTCACGCACAGGATATCACCTCATTATCTTTCGAGAGCCATCCATGCCGCTGTGTTCCCCCCCCTCCCCCGCCTCGAACGCCCCCTTCTTCCCCATCACCCGCACCATCGCCTAGACCTAGCACCACACGTATAACAAACCCCTCACCTAAAGCCCTTCCTCCCCCCCCGCCCCCCCCCCGCCCCCACACCCCCCACCTCCCCCCCAACCCATCCCAACCCCACCCCCTCGAACACTCCACCCTCTCTGTACTCACTGATTGTACGACTTACCCCAGGATATACATGATAAACTGATGTATTATTTCCAAAACCGTCACATTTATCCCCTCAAAATAATGTATAGTTTCCAGGCACATATTGAGCTGCCCCACACGCCCCTCCCCCCCCCCCCCCCCGCCCCAACCCCCCCCCCCCGCCCCCAATAATATACTGGTGCCAAAACCGTCAGATTTATCCCCTCGAAAGGATTTATAGCTTACATGCACAAATTGCCCCCTTTCCCCCCCCCCCCCCCCCCTCCAAACCCGCTCGCTTTTGATCAAAACCAGGCCCCCACGTCCTTCAAAACTCCGCCCCACCCCCCTCACCGGTTATTCGACTTACAAGATTCACTTGATAAAAGGATACATTTCCCTTCACAGCTGTCAGATTTTGTCCCCCTCAGAAACGGGTTTTTTTATAGTTTCCGCGCACAGACTGACTAAAATCATCCTGTTGACCCTGATAGCTACACTGTATAGTTGTAAGGGGAGTCGCCGACCTATATCCTTAATGAGGACACACAACAACTCGTAATGCGCGCGATCGGAGTATCACACACAGCTTGCAAAGATGAGTTTCGACGAAATCTTCGATCTCACAGCTGGAGTGTATTTTCATTTTTTATAATATATATATATAGTAGTAGAGATAGAGTGGTAGTAGTAGTAGTAGTTTGTATCATCAACAGTTTTCTCTTGTTTGTTGTTTTGTTGTATATCGTCGATCAGTATGTTACATACAGCAGTAGTAAGTAGTAGTAGTACTACTACTTACTACTACTGTACAGTAGTAGTAGTAGTAGTGTAGTAGTAGTAGTAGTATGTAGTAGTAGTAGTAGTAGTGTATGTAGTAGTAGTAGTAGTAGTAGTAGTAGTAGTAGTAGTAGTGTATGTAGTAGTAGTAGTAGTAGTAGTAGTAGTAGTAGTAGTAGTAGTAGAAGAGAGTAGTACGACATGAAATATTTTCTCAAGACTTACTTTTAATGAAATATTAACCCAGAGTACTTCTTTATTAACACTTACTTGCTGCGGGATCACGTTAGTTAACTTATACGCCCACCTCCCTCTCCCCTTATTAACGAACGGCTGCACAGCAGCAAGCAGCTGCTAGCAGCAGCAGCAGCAGCAGCAAACACGCACCCACCCCTGTCTACTTACTGCTGTATAGACTATTATTATTAGACGAAATAAAATGTAGTACTCATCATCACTCGTCTTGAACCAAACACCCCCCCCCCGCACACGCACCCTGTAATATTAATAATAATACCACGATGATCGAATGAATGAATGATCGATTCCCTATAATATTCGATCATGAGTGAGAGAGTGACGTGGAAGCTTAGACTGCATTATTTAATTTAACACTAATAATTATTATTGGGCAAAAATAATAATAATAATATTAATAATATTAAATTATTATTATTATTTTGCTTATTATTATCATCACTGCATGCAGCAATGCAGCAGTCCATCCTAAATAATATGATCATGCTGCTGTCTGTTTGTGGTGTGTGTGTGTGTGTGTGTGTTCTTCACATTAAACCGTTCTTCTACTCGTCGACATCCAGCACACCCAGTGTCCGTACTGATTCTTCACCCTAGAAAGATCAGCTCTGTGGTCACAAGCCACGACACAGAGATAATGCATCGTAATGCATTCGACAACGCAATGTCATGCCCTAGTACTGGGTACGACAGGCACAACATACATACGTCAGCAACAGAAATACATTGGAAGAGAGAAATACGAAATAAACAAAAACAAAAACAAAAAAAAAAACAAAAAAAAAAAACAAAAAACAAAATAAGAAAACAAATAAAAACAAAGATAAAAATAAAACAAAAAATGAAACAAACAAAATGAAGGGGAAATCGAAGAAACAACCCAACCGCAAAGGAGAGCCAAAGCTCGGAAAAGAAACATAATAAAATGAAATAAAATAAAGTAAAGTAAAACCAAAATAAGATAATCCGAACACGAGCCAAAAACCTGGACACGCAAGGAGGGAACAAAGGGGAAAAAAATACCCCAGAGAAAGACGAAAAGTAAGTGCTATGTACCTACTAGTCGGCCTGGTACCTTGCTACCCTGTCTGCCATCTCCTTCCTGCCTTCGTCCACCGCGGTCTCCCTTCTATTCCTCCTGTTGCCCCCCCTGCCCCCATTCCCTTGGACGGCTTTCCTTCTACTCCTCCTGTTTCCCCCCCTCCCCCCTTTGTGTTCTTCTCATTAAACCAAAATACCTTGTAAAAGAGAGAAACAACGAAAGAAACCAAGACAAAATAAATAAATAAATAAATAAAAAGGGGAGCCAAAGCACGGGAGATAGAAACATACCCCGAGCATGAGCCAAAATGGACATGCAAGGGGGAAAGAAAGGGAAAGAGTTGTGATATCAGATAGATACACAGATAGTAGATAGATGATGCTGTTACTCACGCACAACTTTGACGAACGAACGAAGTGGTGAATATTATGCTTCTCGGCTGAGTCAGATTACTAGCCATATTATTATATATAGAGGAGTGACAGAGTGCATAGTACGTGCCAGGGCGTCCTGAGTCCTAACTGAGGAAGGGGGGTGGGTACGGACGATCTGCACACACACAACACGTGTCTGCATGGCATGACGCACACTACTACTCTATATGGGAACATATAGATCACATATATGTATGTGCACAAAAAATAAATAACATGGCAATTCAATAGCAGCAGCACAACAATAATAATAATAGTAATAATATCTCACAGATAATACATACCAGGTATAGGTACCGTAGTAGTAATGATAAAGTACGTACGAGTACGTCAGCGGAGCTTGCGAAATGCTCGAGTACGTGGCATGGTGACCCGTATCATACGAACATCATCATGATATACGTACCCTGGGTGGGGCCCGGGGGCATAACCATGAAAGTTGAAAATGAGTCATCTTGATACTTGGACAACAAGTCTATCTAGTCTGAAAGTATAGCACTACTTACTTGTGGTTGGCATCATCCATATGCGCGCGCAACATTCTGCGGCACTAAACGGGCCGATATTGTACCAAAAACAACCCGCAAAATGGATGATGAAGAGAGCAAAAATGACCAAGATTTCAAGATTTGAAAGACTCTACTTCGTGAAGATTTTTTAAAAATCGAAAGTTCGTAAAAATCGCGACTGCTCAAAAAAAAAAAAAAGAATGAAGAGGCTTTGAAGATTCAGCCAATTTTGCAAACAATATGTACCACGCAGCTTTCGAAGTTGAGTATGAACCATTCAATCGGTCGTACTCACATATGACGTTTTTCAAATTTTATAAAAACAAAATTACGCGAAAGAGGCGTTATCCTAGCGTCAGTATCATACCGTGCCCCGGCCGACATGTGAATCACCACCCAAGTTTGTCCACGGCCACGCGACACATCCCCACACTCCCTCACACCAACTAAACCGCACCAACCTTCACCTCTCCTCAGCCAGGTACCATTCCCGCCTTCAACCTCTCCCACCGATAGGATCATGACGCACATCCCTTTCCAACATTCCTACGCCAAGGGGGGGTCCGCTTGCTACATTGCCGGTCAACCCGCAGGCGAGGCGGACGCTGGTCGTGGTGCGAGAGGCCCCTCGACCGCCTCGGCGGGGGAAGCCGCTCCCGCCCCGACCTCGACCCTCTCGTACAGTGACGCGAGCTCTGCCGGGTCTACGGAGAGCTTTCCTAGCTCCTGCTCCGACGACAGCTCTGAGATGGGCGACTATGACTCGAGGTCGCCATCGGACAGCAGCAGCAAGTTCGATGAGGTGAGTTTTAGTGAGAGACGAGTGTCGTCGCTGGCTAGCGAATGCGGTGTGTCATGCCTGTGTCATCAGTAGAAACGGAAAACTGCAGGAGTTGCAGGAGCAGCAACAACGACAACAGCAACAACAATAGCAACAGCAGCAGCAGTAGATAGGTCTGATGCAAGGTTGCTCTACCTGTAGTCCTGTTTCTCTGGGCTGTGTCGAGGACACGCACCGATGGAGATGATGCAAGTGTTTGCTGTCGCAGGAATTCCTACAGCAACAGCAGCAGCACGCCCACCGCAGACTTAGTTTTCGTACTGGGGTTTATGTCAACCAGGTTGTGTGACGTGTCAAAAAAAACGTACGCGCTTTTTTTCGTGTATCAGAACGAACTCGAGTAGATTGCCCTCTACTCGCGTATCGTCGAACCCTTCCCTACGGCAGTGCACGTCTGTCAACCAAGAGCACTCCTCACTGGTGCTGCTGTCGGCTCGCGTGCCCTCGCAACACTTCTGAGTCAGCCTCGTGAACGCCCACGCATGCCTAGTTTACGCCGTAATCTGGAAGTATTTGCGAAGCGTATCTATCCTACAAGTGTCCTCTTCTCTGACTCTTATTTGGGCGTTTGCTTCTGGTGTGATGGGCATTGCGATTTTGCCGCTTTCTCGCGCACATGGGAGGGGGCATGCGCCGGGCTCCTGTTGGTTCCTTTCTATTCGCTGCTGCTGCTGTTGGTCGTCGGCGCGTAGTGCATCCACAGCAACAACGGTAGTCCTCGTCGTAGATGTATGTATATCTGGTGCATGTCGCGTACGTCCGGGAAAACATATCATACCTGGCGAAGCGCCGATCGGTTCCAAAATTCGTTTGTACCTCTGGTTCGACGTACTCACAAATACAAATGTTTTGGACTTGCCTCGTATCCAAACCGCTGTGTGGTCGTCGTCCTTGTTGTTTTGCTGCGGTGTTTTTCACGGCTGTTTCGGTGGTGACAAGGCGCGACGTGTGCATTGCCTCGTTCGATACCCGCACAACACTAATAAAATGTACCGCGACGCACATGACCCATCGCCATTGTTGTGTTTCTAACTTCGGTTTCCTGTCCCTTGCGTTTCTGTACCGTAATTGCAGGTCATGCCGCACACCGGCGAGAAGACCGTCTTGGTCACCGGGGGGGCGGGGTTCATCGGCAGCTGGGTTGCCGACACCCTCCTCGCGCGCGGAGACGACGTCGTAATCGTTGACGAGGTATGTATGCGTGCAGCTAGATTTACAATCTGCTGATTGGGCTTTTGTATGTGCTGATTTCGAGTTTGGTGGGCAAATATCATTTTTTGCGCGGAAATACCGGGGCAAATTTGCTCCGGGAGGCAGGAGGGGTCACGTGAACGAAATGTACTGACTTGTCACTCTCGCTCCCGGTCACTCCCATAATATTTATCGTGATCATAATTGGTGTGGTTGGTTGTGACACTGCTGCTTGTGACTTTTCATCACAATGTTGAACGTGAATAAATTCCCCATCTAGCTCAAAATTCCCCACCTACAGTCAAAATACCAACACTTACCATCAGACGATAGTGGACAAAAAATGTGACCCCTCCCAATAAAAACTCACCCATATAGTCTAGCATATTACAAGTACCAACAACGCAGCTTGCAAAGATGAGTATTGACCTGAAGTTCGTCGAACTCACGGCTGACGTCCCTAGAATGTTTTTTATCAAATTCCCCTCCACGTACCTCACCACTTATTCGAGAAAATTATTGAAATTCTCTTTAAATATGGGAGTGAGTCCCTCCGTGCAAGCGGCTGGAATGAAAGTCTGGCGAAGGCCTGGAATGTGTTTTTGCAAGTTTGCGCTGGTGGTTGATCGTACCTGGTGTGGTGTGTGTGTGTGTGTGTTCTTGACATTAAACCGTTCTTCTACTCGTCGACATCCAGCACACCCAGTGTCCGTACTGATTCTTCACCCTAGAAAGATCAGCTCTGTGGTCACAGGCCACGACACAGAGATAATGCATCGTAATGCATTCGACAACGCAATGTCATGCCCTAGTACTGGGTACGACAGGCACAACATACATACGTCAGCAACAGAAATACATTGGAAGAGAGAAATACGAAATAAACAAAAACAAAAACAAAAACAAAAAACAAAAACAAAATAAGAAAACAAGTAAAAACAAAGATAAAAATAAAACAAAAAATGAAACAAGCAAAGTGAAGGGGAAATCGAAGAAACAACCCAACCGGAAAGGAGAGCCAAAGTTCGGAAAAGAAACATAATAAAATGAAATAAAATAAAGTAAAGTAAAACCAAAATAAGATAATCGTGGTGGAAACATTTGGTGATCATCCTACAACAGCAATAATAGCGTTTCGTCGGACGTGTTTTTAACCATTCTTTTTCGTCGTTTCGTTCTTAACGACTACTGCTATAGAATGTCGACGCACATATCATACGTCGTACGCCGGACCCACCCCGATTATGTTCAATCCACGTTAAAGTTCCTCGCTCTTGGCTGCTGTTGTTGTTCCATCACATGTTGATCTCGCATTGCTCCATGAGGTCGTTGCCACTGCCACTGCTGGCTGGCCGCAAGATGGTCGGTTGACGGCACTCTTGACTTTTGACGGACAAGGACCGCTCCACACTAAAACCAACACATTTTTATGTATTGTGGCCATGAAAAGGCCCGAGGAGACCACACAGCACAATGGAACAAGAGAAATACCTGGTAGTTGGGTACCAGGTGTGTGTGTGTTTATTTTATTTCATTCTTCATCCCCCTTTTTACAAGTGATTAGGTATTATTATGCACATCAGAAAACAGGCGAGCAAACCTACGAAGCCCTCAGTCGGGGCTCGAGTACGAGTACTCATATCATGCGGTACGGAAATCGTAAAACCACTACAAAATTAACGTACGAAGAAAACAGGACCATATATATGTTGCTCCCATCCACCTTACGTAGTGTGATGAGTTTGGAGGGAACACGTGGATACGTAGCTGGCGAAGAAAATGCCGTCAAAACGTTCAAGGACTACCTTCGCTCGACTCTCGCAAAAATAGCAAATGAAACTCACGTGATGCTGCATTGCGTTTATAACCCAAATTCACAAAAACACACAACCTCTATTAATTGAAGCGGTACAGGTATTAATAGCGTGAAGACAGCGATACCCGCACTAAAGTTAAAGCCTGTGGTGTCCCGTACTATCACGGCATGGTGCGGAACATCATTTTAGTGCGTACTGGGACGAGCTATATCGTGAAATTGGTTTTCACCGCACTAAACAGGCAGTGCACTATCGCGAGGCGACGACTGCTGTACGTACAAAAAGAGAGTGACGTGACGCGTGAATGGTCACATGACACGTGGGATATTTCTAGTACGTACTTCGTACTCTTCGTTCAGATATACCAGGTACGGATATATTTTCCTCCGGCGGATATTACCACCAAATGGTTGAAACAAGGTACACGGCGGTTGTCTCGCACCTGTCGCCCCATGTTTTTTAGTCTATAAGGTACTGCTTTACAACCTTGTACAAAGTTTTTGTTTTTGTTTTTGTTTTTGTTTATTTCGTATTTCTCTCTTCCAATGTATTTCTGTTGCTGACGTATGTATGTTGTGCCTGTCGTACCCAGTACTAGGGCATGACATTGCGTTGTCGAATGCATTACGATGCATTATCTCTGTGTCGTGGCTTGTGACCACAGAGCTGATCTTTCTAGGGTGAAGAATCAGTACGGACACTGGGTGTGCTGGATGTCGACGAGTAGAAGAACGGTTTAATGTGAAGAACACACACACACACACACACACAAAGAAAATACCTGGTATAATGTAAAAAAAATATATATATATGGCACAACCCGCAATACGCGCAATCGGAGTATCACACACACCTTGCACACAGATGAGTTTCGACAAAATATGAATATATTCGATCTCACAGCTGGAGTGTTTTTCATTTTCATAATATATATGGCGTCCCCGGTGGTGCAATAAATAGCAAGCCGCGTAATTATTGAGGTCAACGTCGTAGATTCGAATCTCACAGCAGTGGACTCTTTCTTATCTGGTACAAATCGACAGGCCGAAAGCGCGAGAGCGTCAGGTGGCCAATAACGGTGCAAATCGACGAGCAAGAAAAGCTGGAAAAGGGGAATGCTGAACTATATGCGCGATAATAATGAACGCACGTACCGGGGGGCGGGGCAAAAGGTTAGACACCTACCTGTGACGACGGCTTGTGGCTTGTCCATAAGGCCGCTGAGGGTAAAAACAACGACTTAAAAGTTGAGCACGAATGTATGTACCTGGTACAAAGTAATAAATGAATAATTGAAAGCACAAAAAAACAATCCCAGCCCGACCAGAAGCCTAAGCCCTAACTAACCTGACACGAAAAGCGTAGGGGTGATGGGATCACGGTGTGCGTACCGTAGACATTATTACAAATATTTCGGAGGGGGGAAAGTATTACCAGGTATACTTGAACACAAATCTAATGTACCACGCAGCTTGAAAAGTTGAGTTTCAACAATTCAATCGGTCGTACTCACAGCTGACGTTCTTCAATTTTTTTTTTTAGATCTCGAAAGACGCGAAAGTGAGAACACTAGTATTGGGGGACCTTGGCTGCCTTTATCTGTGCTTTATTTCGCTCATTCAGATACAGCTCAACGCTACGTACAACTCTAAAGTACAAATCTGAAAACTCTCCGTACCAAAAAATCTGTGGCAGATCACGCAATCATGCAAAAAAGGCGTACCAACAAATTTGTGGCAGATCACGCAATCATGCAAAAGAAGCACACCACCATTGATAATGCCGATGATGTTTGTCCAATCCAAAAGGGATGGACAACTACACTTCCGTTATAGTCATAAGAGCCTGTGCTGTGACCACGGACTTGATTATGCGAGTTAATGTGAGAACAACAAGTGATCATGCCGGTCGCCCCGGTGGCCTATCAGGTTATCCTCGAGCCTGGTATAGGTCAGTTTCGTGAGTTCGAATCCCTCTTGAGTGCATACTCGTATAAATTAGTGGGAACTTTTTCTTGTGCACAAATTGACTTGCGGAAAACGCCAGAGCTTGAGTTAGCAACATTGGATGAAGAATCGACGAGCAGTGGGATTGCTGAACCCTACGAGTATGCGCGATAAGAATTGAAGGCAAGAACTGGGGGAAGAAGAGACTACACCTGTGGCCAAGGCTTGTCCAGAAGCTGGAAAGTAGAAGTGTGAAAAATAAAAAAAGAGTGATACTCTCATGTGCTCACGTGATGACGTCTCAAAAGTTTTTTATTTCATGTTTTTGCTCTAATACTCCTTGCCACCTCTTGATTGGCTCTTGATTACCTCTTGATTGCCAATGGCAGATGAGGAGTGACGGGGGTGGCGGTCGTGGTGTACTCTGCGATCCTTTCCTCGTGCTTCTCTGAGTAGACTCGTGCGAGTCTCTTCTTCCAGACTCATATCATAGCCCAACGTACGTTCGAGTACACCTAGACACTAGATATGTCCTTCGAGACTTCATACACACAAACGACTTTCTTGGAACATCGTCCGTGGATCGTATGGCCTGTTTCGCATGAAACGGCTTGCCTATAATCTTATACCAGGTACTGCCTTGTACTGCTGCTATAATAGCAGCACTGCCTTGCAAGTAGCACCTACTTTTGACTCTTCACACTGACTTCTGCCGGTATCTTCTTCCTCTTCTTCGTGATGTTTTCTTCCGTGAAACAGCAATGATCTTCCTGTTTTGTCCGTGCAACAGGATTCTGTTCCTCCTGAGCGCTTATGTTGCTCCTCCTGCAGCCTTTTCTTTCCTTTCCGATCGTGTTGCATCACATCATTCATTCAAAACATCTGTCGTTTGTTTTGTTTTGCTTTTTGTCAAGTTTTGTTTTTCCTTCCTTTTTTTCTTGTTTTCTCTTTTTTCTGAGGTCTGGCTTGTTTTGCGGTGTTCTCGTGCCCGGTACGCTAGCACTTCACCTCCATTTTACCCTAATGAATTGCGACTGTTTGGTTTACTCTGTTTCACAGCTGTCTAGAGCCCACAGAAATTGTATCTCTAGGATGAATCAGCACGGACTCAGTGTGTACTGATTTCGTTGGGTAGAGATAACTGTTTAATGTGAAGACAACACACACTGAATGACGGAAGTATTCGGGACTGAAGTGCGGACAAATCAGTATGGCCCGCAGATACTAACAGCTGTATGCTTCCCACTACGTGCATAGATAAGAGCAATCTATGTATGTGCGTTAAGAGTTCAGGAGCGCTTGATTCCAAGTTGTTTCAGCTTGTCACGGGGTCCTTATATATCGGCATGCTCCGTAATACAGCACTACTGCTGTTAATAGTACTCGAACGAGTGTCTCATTCAAGTGACGCAAACGAGTGATCAATGAAAAACTGGTGGTGGCTTGAGTTTCACTTCGCGCAAGCATATATTTTAAGCTGTATATTTCCCCCTGTGCGTGTCTGTCTCACCCATCTTGGCAGCCCCTCTATCTCACGCATATATTTCGACCGGTGCTTCCGTATTTACCACCTGGTACTGTCTATCTCGCCTGTCATGCAGGTAAACGACTACTACGATGTCCGCACCAAGCGGTCGAACATCGCCATGCTCTTCGACAAGTACGGCGCCAACAGGGTTCGCTTTTTCGAGGGCGACCTGTGCGACGCTCCGTTCATCTCTCGCATTTTCGAGGCGGAGGGCATCCAGTGGGTGGTGCACATGGCGGCCCGCGCGGGTGTCCGGCCCTCTATCGAGGACCCTTTCGTGTATGTGCACTCCAACGTGGAGGCGACGACGCGGCTTCTCGAGCTCGCACGCCTTCACGCCGTGAAATCCTTCGTGTTCGCGAGCAGCTCGAGTGTTTACGGCGGAAGTCAAAACGAGGTCAGTGAGGAGGCCAAGATGCCAACAAACAGAGTTTTCTGAAAAATGGGAACGGAGCCTAAAATGAACAGCGTACTGCGTTAAGGCGTATAATTGACACATTTTTTTAGGAAGATGCGACAGTTTGTTTTTTTCCGTGGCGAGTTTTCATTTATGTGACTCGTTGCCTTGTGAGCTACCAGGTAGATGTGTACCAGAATATGTGAATGCCCGCTACCAGGTCTGTCTTCCTGTGTCACCGAGTTTTTGTTTTGTATAAAATAATCATTTTTTTTATATCCCTAAAGCGTGAATGGCTCTCTTTCTCTGTTTTTCGCGCGTGGTCCTTTAAGCCGTGAATCATTGCTCTCTTTTCCACTCTGTTTCACACGTTGAGCTGCGCTATAGCCCTGAACCCTGTACAGCGAGTGGTAGTTTCTGCTTTGTTTTCGTTGAGTTCAATGAGGGGAGCGCGAAAGCGACAGAGTAATGACTTGCTGCCGCCCTTTTTTTTTTTTTTTTTTTTTTTTTTTCATAAAAACATTTCAAGGACGTCAGCCGTGAGTTCGACGAATTTCTTTGTTTTGCTCCCTTACTGCCCTCCCCATCGGCGTATACCGGTGTATTCTTCGTGTTGTTTTTTCCCGTGCAACAGCAGTTGTTTTGTGACCACAGAAATTGTACCTGGTATCTCTCTAGGATGAATCAGAACGGACTCTGGCTGTACTGATGTCGTTGGGTTTAAAGAACGGTTTAATGTAAACACAACAACAACAACAACAACAACAACAACAACAACAACAACAACAACAACAACAACAACAACAACAACAACAATAATAACAACAATAACAACACGTGGTCTGTTGAGCCATGTTTTCCGCTCAACCCAACTTGGACGAAGCGGTTAAAGTGCCGATTTAACTCCGGATAAACAGGTAAAAGAGTTTTCCGCACTTCCGACCATTGTTTCGAAGCTATACAGGACTCGAACTTACCAACTTACCTCCCCAACGTTTCCGTTGCCACCCCCCATTCGTGTGTACCACCAGGTCTTCAGCGAGACCGATGTGGTCGACTTCCCCGTGTCGCCTTACGCGGCCACGAAAAAGAGCTGCGAGCTGATGGCACACACGTACAGCCACCTTTACGGCTTGAACGTTGCCGGTCTTCGGTTCTTTACGGTGTACGGTCCCCGTGGACGCCCCGACATGGCCCCGTACAAGGTGAACTTTTGTTATCTTGCAGCAAGTCTGTGTACAAAACCGCCGCAATAGATACAAGTCAAATATGAATCTGATCAGATCGGATCATATGGGATACGTTCTACTACACGTACAACGGACGCGGTTGTGGCGCGGAGAAAAGGGAATGTACGAAACTATGCACTAAAGCGGCCCTAAGGCTATTTCTTATACAGTCGAAAAAGGTCGTTTTCGACTGACAAACCCGACTGTATAAGAAATGGCCTAAGAAACACAACACACCCCTCCTCCAAACAGATCAGAGAGCTTTATTTTTAAGAAGTAAGCAGGTGGTTTAATCAATAAAACCGAACACTGCCGTGTAGCTCTGATCTATAAAACCGAACACTGCCGTGTAGCTATGAAGGTGATGCGGAACGACGTAATCATGGTTGTAGTCAGTATTGTGCTTGCGTTTCCGTACGCCGGGGGCACGTATGCATGTCCACGGGATACCCCCCACCAGCGAGCGTTTTACTTGCGTTGCGTTTCAATTAAAGCCGGGCGAGCGGTGTTGTTCAAAATTTGCTTCCAAATTCGCACAGAGAAACCGCAGTTCGACTTACATGCATCGTCTTCTCTCCCGCCATACCCCAACACGCCTCACCGCAGTTTATCGACCTGGTTTGCAAGGGTCAGGAGATCATGCAGTTCGGCGACGGGTCCACCTCGCGCGACTACACCTACATCTCGGACATCGTCGACGGTGTCATCCGCTCGCTGGACCGCCCCGCCGGGTACCAGATTTACAACCTCGGCAACGGCAGCCCGGTCAGCCTCTCGTCCTTCATCAAGCTGGTCGAGGATTCGGTCGGGACTCCGGCGAAGATCCGCATCTGTCCCGAGCAGCCCGGGGACGTCCCCCGCACCTGCGCTAACGTGACCAAGGCCCGCGAAATGCTGGGGTATGACCCCAGCGTGTCGTTCGCCGACGGCATCCGCAAGACGGTGGCGTGGTACCAAGACCGCGCTAGCATGAACGCTGCCGCCGCTGCCACCGCCCCCGCTGTGAGCAACGCCAACAGTGTTCGCTCTCGCTCTTTCGCGACTGTGGATGGTGCTAACGATGAGCCGTTCTCGGTCGTCATCACGCACGACACCAGGGTGGACCGCGGTCGCTCTATGTCTTGCGCCAACGCCAGCGTCAGCGCCCTGGGAATGGAATTTTGTAGCAGCGGAGTCGGCGGTAGCCGCCCTCGCTCCATGTCCAAGTCAGGCCCTGACGCGCTGACGCGCGCGACCCGCGCCCTGTCCTTCGTCAGCGATGGCAGCTGCGCCGCCTACTGAGGAGAGCTTTCCACACCGTTCAAAAATGTGATTCTTTCAAGGCTTGCCTGAAGGGGAACAGACAGTTGTGGGGGGCAAAACTGAGGGGCGGAGTAGTTTTGGCGATGTTTATAACTAACGTCTTTTTGGGCATCTACTAATCAATGGGAGTGGTTGGCGTGTGGGAGAAATATCGGCAGTTTCTCTGCGGCTGTTGTACGGACGACCTTGATGTTATGCCCATCAGTTTTGTTGAGCACGCACGACAGTGTGTACTACTGTGGTGGAGCGTTGATGAGGAGCGTTTGATGGAAAACGTTGTTCTTGGTGTTCGATCCGTTTTTGGCAATTCGTTGCTTTTTGATTATATGGTGGTAATCGCGGGCGGGGACAGGTGTTTCCGAGGCAGGCAGAGGGGTGGAGTTCCGAGACGTGGAACTCCCGTTAGGAAGGAGTGATTCGATGTGAACGCCTTGCAGCTACCTGAGGACGTCTTTGTATAGGCCGGTCATACGTCCGGGGGTGGGTGGGTGGTTGGGCGGGTGTCGGTAGGCAGCTCCCCCAAATGTGACTATTATGTTTTGGACAGAGAGTTGGAGGGAGGGTGGTGTCATCGAAGGTGGCAGGCAGCTCGCTCGCCCTATGTGACTATACGTTTTTGACAAGAGTTGGGGAGGGGGGGATGGTAGTAAAGGTGGTTTGGTTTTCGAGGGGATATTACGTGGACGTAGAGTGAGAGGAGAGATGCAATTGATTGATTTGTTCAGTTATTAGGTAGAGGGGCGAACCGATCGACCTGGGGAGTTTTGTACCTAAATTATTTGAGTTTCTACGGTCCGCGTGCTGTCCTCGGCAGTTCATTGTGAGATATGTGTAGCCCGAGAAGAGAGTGGGGATTGTGGCCAGAATCCAAATATTCTCGGCGTTGTATCTTTGTCGGAGTACCTGGTGTAAGATGTTCCCCGCGTCCAAGGACACCCGGTGGCGAGAGCGGCATTTAACGCCTTTGAATAGGAAAAATAAAAATTTAAAATCTTATGAAAAAAACTTTTGATAACTGTACCGCATTACGCATTACTCATTGCGCCTGCGGCATCATGCCTTAATGTCGGGTGTTGCTGATGTTGATGGTGATTCCATCCCCCCATCCTCATGCGACTATGCGCGTTTCATGAAGTCGTGTATATGACATTAGCCCAGGCGATGATTCTGCTTCGATAAAGCACCATCACCATATTATTCTTCTAAATATACTTATAATATGACTAATATCCCTTCATAAATTGGGGTTTAGTTTCTGCTTTGCCTATTCCTCAGACAACTAGACTATATTTGATCGCAGTATTTTCACCGCGGCTGATATTTTCCGGCTCAGGAAAGGGACGGCGCTACGGCGGTGCCTCCGCACATGCCACCCGCCGCCATGTAGAAAGTCTTGCGGTCCTGCTCGCTAAGCTCGGCGAGTAATCCCGGTCCAAGTCCGAAAGGTTTGACATCATTTTGTCGAGGTTTAAAAGTCCTTGTATTCAAGACAATCTAGCGCAATATACTGAGACCGGTTATTCGACTTCCAGGATTCACTTGATGAAAGGATACATTTCCCTCCACAGCTGTCAGATTTTGTCCCTCAGAAACGGGTTTTATAGTTTCCGCGCACAGACTGACTAAAATCACCCTGTTGAACTTTTAGCTACACTGTAGTTGTAAGGGGAGTCGCCGACCTATATCCTGAATGACACAACTCGTAATACGCGCGATCGGAGTATCGCACACAGCTTGCAAATATGAGTTTCGACGAAATCTTCCATCTCACAGCTGGAGTGTGTTTTCATTTTTTATAATATACTGAGATATCCAAGAGATATCCAGTATATTTTGGTGGCTGTTTTTCGAAAATATTCCTCATCTCAACGTTTACGACGGAGACGCGTTCTGTGGTCACAAACTACAAGACAGCTCTACCTTTCAAAGGAACTTCGAGTATACCCGAAGTATTAATAGTAGTGAGGTGACGTGACCATGCGATGCCAAACGCAGTGAGTGGTGTATTAACGCATCCCCGGCGGTAACATTTTGGTCTCTTGAAACACTTTTCACTTGGTGCGGTATGCTCCCATCCAGGGGTTTGGTGTACAACGTACCCCAGGTGTGATAAATCGGTTGGTCGTTTCGAATTTGATTAATTACCGCCTTTGATCACAAGACGAGGTGGTACAATACTCCTGTATGTAGGGGGTGTGACTAGAGGGGTGTGATATATTCTTCGCCACAGTGTACTAAATGAATGCACCTCGTGTGTCAACTTAACTCCTCTCCGTTGTATTCGCAAAGTTAGATGTATTATCACGCAGCTTGCAAGGAGATGAGTATCGACCCTAAATTTATCAAACTCACAGCTGACGTGTTGGGAAGTTTTTTTTTTCAAAATGAATGGGATTCTCGAGTGCCTCGTATGATGGTTAGTGTTTGTAATTCGCTTTCGAAGTTGTGCCAATCATTTATTGGCCACCCATAGCTCGAAGGGGTTAGGGGCCAGAAGAAACCCCCGGGGGCTGACCTGCACACAGCCCCGTTCCAGCATCCGTACACACGCAAGTTAACGATTATACCTCTCAATCCCGCATCTACTCCGTTAAAACGCCGGCCCCCCAACCGGCGAACAAAACCTCATTACGTTCGCCGGTCTTTAATCTCGCATCCATACGATATGATATCACGCACTGAAAGGAAAAGCTTCAGTAATCCACACGTGAGCACCGGAACACGCCAAGCAGCACACTACCCGGGGGGGGTGAAGATAATGGGGATTTAGATCGAGGCTGGGTCTAGCCTAGACGATTCTATTACCAACGAAACCTTTTTCTGTCACGAAATGCTTTCTAAATACTGTGTATGTATGAAGATACCTGCACCAACTGCGAGTCGTCCCTGTCCACATGTGCCTACGATTTGAGTTTTTTCAAGGAAGGTGTGGATTCTAATGATAGCAGGACGCATGCATTTGTAGGATGCGCATGCACACATACTGTGGTTTATTAGAGTCGGCTCTTGCTCTCTTGTGTATGCGGCGGGAAAGCATTTATTATTCAACTTCTTTACAACCCTTTCCTGTCGGATCTGTCTACAGGCTAAATCACTCTCACCGACTACTGCTGCAGCTTACATAAACGTTGAGAATGTTTAGTCAAAACGACACTCACACCCGCATTTCGAAAGGGGCATAGGAAACACGCCACGATCAAGAAGTTCACCGTTATTCTTTCAGAGGCTCAGGAGGACTCACCTGAGGAGCGCTGCACCTCAACCAAAAATGACGCGTGCTGCGACGATAATAATGACAATAGAGGTGCATCACTTTTTTTCTAATACTACTCCCCAACTTGGGAGCTTAAGACCTCTCCAAAAGAAATTTGGAGAAAAATAATACGGCTACTACCGGATGAAAACCCCCCAGCCTAGGTATATAGAACGAGAATCACGCAAAAAAATGGCGTTTTTCCGACAATTTTGGGCCAAGGAGTGTCTTAAGTCGTTCAGAAACCGTTCCAGTCGAAAATTGCTATCTCTATCGTAGCAAGCGTCCAATGCTGATGTTGTGTAAATTGAAAGTAAGCGCTTTCTTCGTGATGAACAAACAAAACCCATCGCCTAGATAGCTAGCTAGCTGGGTATACGATGAATATAATATACCTGGTAGCGTAAAATAAGAAAAAAACTTCCGAAGATATGGGATATTAGGTTTATTAAGGAGCCCGCCTGTGGGTCAGAAAATGGTCCAGTCGAAAAGTGCTATCAATACATTAATACCTCTATATAATTATTATCCTAGCACACGGCGTCGATAGGAAGAACAATAGCGCACCCACCCGCCTTCCGACATCAAAACATTTGAAACACGAAAGAAAAGTATCGGTGCCTCGAGGGAGCCGGGGGGTTGGGATAGCATACACCTCACATCAAAAATGGTCAATTTAGGCGGCAGCGGAGAGGGGGGGTTCTTTACAACTGAGTGATGATGTAAAAATGGGGAAAAGGGAACAAAAACTTTTTTTCTTCTAAATCGTCCTGCTATCACAGCGCTCCGGTCAATTTTTCATTTTCTGACCATTTTTGATGAGAGGTGTCGAGAAAAGAATGTCCGGGCGCCCTCGGGTACCTACGAGTGAGAGTGCCTGCCTCGACTCGGTTGGAAATCAATACTGTATGGGTAGTATAAATATATATGATCATTCTTTTTTCCGGGATTCGGTCAGGAGGTTTTTTCGTCTCGGCCTCAGTATGCGATTCGCGGAACTGGAATTCTCGGTCAAATAGCTTCGTTCGAGCGCCGTCTTCGGGGGGCGGCTCAAACGCCCCTCGCCCTGCCGTATCCGTTCCGCACCTCGACGTGAACGCGGACGGATGCCGAGCGAGACACGCGAGAAGTTGCAAAAATGTTCCATGTCGAGGAGGAATTCTTGATATTTTGGTTGTATCTTGACGTCTGCAGCGCCTGGATGATTTACAAAATTGGCATCATTTCAAAACGGTAGTTGCTAATGTTTTGAACTTTGCGGTGGCATACTCTCGAGCGTTTGTTTTGCTTGACGTCTGCAGGGCTTGAGCATTTGTTTGTTTTGCTTGACGTCTCTGCAGGGCTTCAACGAATGAAACGCGTAAAAGTCTTCGGGGGGCGGGTCCAACGCCCCTCGCCCTTCCTTATCCGTTGGGCACCTCGATGTAAAGGATGGATGCTGAGCGAGACAAAGGAGAAGTAGCAAAAATATTGTATTTTGATTAGGTAATCTTGCGACTTCGGTTGTATCTTGACGTCTGCAGCGTCTGGATAATTTCCAAAATTGGCATCACTTCCAAACGGTAGGTAGTTGCTAAAGTTTTCAATTTGGCGGTTGTATACTCTAGAGCGTTTGTTTTGCTTGACGTCTGCAGGGCTTGAGCGCGTGTTATAATACCAGTAGTAGATCGCTCTGACTCGTCTTTTTGTCTTGTGTTGCGTTTGGTGCTGTAGAAGTGTTTCTCATTCCGAGCGTGCTTGGTCTGCACGTCAACCTGGTATAGGCTCAAAATCGTTTGTTTGCGAGACCTTATTACGCAAATAACGTCTGCAGGAGGAGTTGTGAAGTATGTGTATAACTTGGGGTGAAAAAGCACGTGAAAAAATAAATAAATAATATCTGATAAAATGTTAATTGGGTACGTCGCGCCAACAACAACGTGCAACAACGATGGACAACCTACAAAAACAAAGAAACAAATAACGCGTGAGCGATGACGTGCTTTTCGTAAATATATATACTACAAGTGCGACATCTGCGAAAGGGTCCCTACAGCCGGGAACGAAGGCGGGGATACAACTTTGTTTAGGAAGTAAAATTCTAGACGGACACCCTTCATAAACAAATAAAAAAAATCCCTAGATAGCGTACATGATATAAATGACCAGCCGAATTGCGACCGCGTAATTAATCACGAGCTTAGTTAGTAGGCTTTGACCCAATAGGCCAAGGTTTTTGCGCGACCTATTATGCAAGTAACTAGCCAAATTGCCGTTGTTTTGCTTGACGTCTGCAGGGCTAGAACGAACAGAACACGGGAAATTGCGAATAGTTGTGAAGAATGCCATGCAAGAAGATTAGAAAGGCTGCAAGACGAACATGATACATCCAGAAGAACGCGTGTTATACCAGTATTAGATCGCTCCAATTCGTCTTTTTATATTGTTGCGTTTGGTGCTGATGAAATGTTTCTCATTTTGAGCGTGCTTGGTCTGCACGTCAACCTGATATAGATAGGCTCATAACCGTTTTTTTGCGCGACCGTATTACGCAAATAACGTTTGCAGGAGGAGTATGCGATTCTCGGAACTGCAATTCTCGGTCAAATAGCTTCGTTCGAGCGCCGTCTATGGGGGGCGGCTCCAACGCCCCTCGCCCTGCTGTATCCGTTCCACACATCGACGTGAACGCGGATAGACGCTGAGCGAGACAAGCGAGGAGTGCGCTTTTTCTTGTATTTTGGGCGGTATACGCCCGAGCTATTCTTGGATCTTGGCATATAATATGTACAGCTTGAAAGAATAAATGAGAAAAAAACTCACCCACATAGTATATTACAAGTATCAACAACGCAGCTGGCAAATATGAGTATTGACCCGAAATTCGTCGAACTCACGGCTGACGTCCTTGAAATATTTTAATAAAATAAGGGACAACATTTCCAAATTGACGTCATTTCCAAAATGGCATCTAAATTTCTTCCCGACGATGCTTTTTTCATAGCCGCCTCGAAGCGCTTGCTCTATCGTAGCTACTACTGCTGTGTGTCGTTTCCTTTCGGCTCAGTGGGTATAGTGTTATAGCCAACGAAGAATGTGTCGATAATACGATTCTCACCCAGATCATATTTGGTACCAGGAGCGTCCGTGCTGGAGACGTTATGAATGGTTTTGATTGTTGTTAGTGTTCTCCTGAGTACTACTATTAATAACTGTATTATGTGGAGAGGGAATAGCTCCGGAGATCGCTCTTGCGAAGTCGGTGAGAATTAATTAACGAACTCGAAAACATATTTGGTTGTTTTTTTGCATAAACCACTCACTGCTGTGAGTGTTACTGAGTCAAGTGACAGTCACTAGTGGGTAGTGCTGTGTCGTGAGTTCGATTCTCACCGCGACCTCATATTTGTCTTTTTCAAGCGTGCGCGCTGATGACATTATGAATGGTTACTCTGGTAGTTTAACATATAATCTATATATGTAGTAGCACTATTAATACCCACTGAGCTACTGAATCAAGTGATGAAGTATAGCTCAGTGGGCAGTGCTGTGGCATTTTCTCGGTCATATCACTTTGTTCGAAGGCCGCCTTCCAAGCGAGAAGCGCGCAAAATATTGGTTTTTGAACGGTACTCTCCAGTTATTCTTCGGGTCTTCATGTATGGAGAGGTTGATAAAATAAAACTTGGCAAGACATTATTTATTTCCAAATTGCAGATTGGCGTCATATTTTGTCCCAAAACAAATAATAATATTATTACTGTAAAAATCCCCATGGTACTGCGGTAGGGATCATACTAATAGTAGTAGTGCATTTACTTTTTTATTGAATTTCGGTAGGTACCAGGGGCGCACTAAAGGAAAAAAAATCGACACCTACGTACTAAAACTTTTTTTCCCCCTTTCCAGAGGGGGGAGGGGGGTACGAAGACCCCACCCCCCCCCCCATTACGCCACAGAATTTCCTATGCAAACAACCCCATTCTAAATCATATATAATAAAGGGGCAGGGGGGGTACATAGCACACACGCAGCCCCCTGGTCGCGCAGCAGCGGCCTGCGCACAAGCTACGCACAGCGCAGAGCAACGGAGAAAAGGGAGAGAGCAAGAGAGAGTGGTCACAATGAGCACAGCTTCCACAGTGAAGGGACCCCTGCTACAACCCTCCTTCGACAAGACCGCTTGGATACAAAGCGTCTACGGAAAGCCAGCCGATGGCGAGGACTTCATCTGCTGCTGCGGGGTCAACTTCGGTGACGGTTCAAGAATGGACGAGGGCCAGGCCATTGAGCATGAGTGTTCGGCACAGCACAGAGAGTGAGTGGAGAGGCATGAGGGCTGTAGTGTGATATTGGAGCGTATCGTGTACCTCGCAGCTAGCAGCAGTAGCAGCGGCAAGCACTGAAAAGACAAAACTCTGGTTTATCATATATAAAAGTGCTCACCATCGAGCAGTGTGTGTGTCGTGCTGCCTCCTCACCAACAACTGACAACATCAGCAGTAGCAGATACCTGGCCTTGGCAGCAGCAGCAGCAGCAGCAGCAGCAGAGCAGCAATACCAGAAGCCGTAGCCGCATGATCAAAATCGACAAAAAAAACGCGCGCGAAATGCGGACCGACTAAGTAACCCCGCGTCCCTGTTGGTCCCTGCACGCCTTTCGCGTGCGAGCAGAGCACTTTTGCCTATCGGAAAAATCGCCGCGAAGACCACCAGCAGCAATTGGGTGTGCAAGAAGTGCAAGCGCGATTTCGGACGCAATATAAAGCAACTGAGCCGGACCCACGTGGAGACTCATGAACAGTCGCTTCAACACAAGTGAGGACTTGTGAGGACAGCAGTTGTTGCATTCGCTAGCACAAGCAGTTTCGATAAGGAATTGAAAAACGTCAGCTGTGAGTACGACCGATTGAATGGTTGAAACTCAACTTTGTAAGCTGCGTGGTACATTAGATCTATGTTTCATTTATGATATGGTGTTTTGTGAATTATACTTGGTTGTTCATACACTGCTTCACAATTTTTACGTGAGGTCGTTTGCGCGTGTTCAGTAGTTTGGGAACTGCCACGCTGAACGTATTTTAGTCGCGCTGTGTATGAGGCTGCAGGCCTTGTCGATGTGTGTATGTGAAAAGCAAGAGCAAATTCGTATTGTCTTTCCACCGCTGATCAATTGCTATTGCTCATGTCGCAAGTTGCATGTCGACCAACGTGTGTGAACAGGGGTGCTGATGCCGCGGCGGCGGTGGGAGCGGGCGCACATTGCTGGATTTTTTTAAACCGAAGAGCGCCACGGACGGCGCGAAGGAGTCGCCGGTGTTGATGGACAGTAGTAGCGGCGGGGGCGCAAGGGGTGACGCTGACGCGGTGGCGACGGGAGTTCTGAGCAGGGGTGAGGGTGGTGCGGGCGCGGGCAGTGACGCCGACGTGGTTGTGACGGGAGTTATGAGCAAGGGTGAGGGTGGTGCGGGCGCGGGCAGTTTCACTGACGTGGTTGCGACGGGAGTTGTGAACGGGCTTGAGAATTGTGAGGGCGCGGGCATTGATATGGATGGTGTTTTCTCCGACGCTGCAGACGGGAGTGGTCCCGCCGATAGGACGCTTGTCCACGCTCCCATCTACTGCGCGGGATTACGTCCGGCTGTCCGGGAGCCTGTTCTCCAACACTACCCTTCAACTTTCCATGGTATTGGCAACCAGGGGGTGTCGTGGGAGGCTCGGATAAACCTGAGTCGCGTGTTTCTTCACGCGGTGCCAACTGCCTCCCGCGGCATCTTGAGCCCAGGCTGTGCGGGAACGGCGGAACAACCAGGAGGCACGTGCGCGCCGTGTTTGGACATCAAGGGCACGAAGGCTTACAGGGTTTCGTGCCCAAGCGCGGCGCTTGCCCATTGCTTATTTCTGACTGTATTGACCACCTTGCAGTGACGCAAGGATTTACATATCTAAACAACCTAAAGTACAGTTTGACATCCCTTGCTCTTGCAATGTTGGCTTGCTTGCCAAACCTCTTTGTTAACGCAAGAGTGTGCAGTAAACCATCCATAGGGGCACAGCCAAGAAACGAACCACCAAGCAAGCAAAAAATGCAAAAAAAAAAAACGGGCCTCGGGGAGCGGGGGGGGGGGGGGGGGGGGTAGGTGTGCGGGATAACTTTCCTTGTGCGCCCTCGTAGGTACACGTACAAACATACATGGATATAGACGTGGCAAGCGCACGCATGACTAAAAGAGGAGGAGGTAATAGTGATTGCGACTACTGCGCCAGGAAAGCCACACAGCAGCATTGCGAGTGGCTGCGTCCCCGGGGCCTCGAGGGTTGTATTATACAAGTTCCTCCTGTTGTTGTTAAGCTGCGCCATGCGAAGATGGTAGCAAGTAGACAGCAGTATCCACGGAAAAAAACAGTGGTGGCATGCATTCGTCCCCGTATCGCATTGTTTGGTGTTTTTTTTCCCCGGGAAGACCCTTTGGAGAAAGAATGTGTGTGGATGGCGTGCTTTGTTGCTGCTGTGGTCCCTGACTCCGTTGCTGTGGTCGTTTGCCGGTCAAGTGCAAACAGTCGTATTGATACGTAACTGAAAAATAAACTTGTGTTGCTTCGTACTTGACGTGCCCCTCGCTGCTGATTGCTGATTGATCATCTCTTCTACCAGTAATTATTTGTATTTTTCTTGGCACACTTCTACTTTCCAGCTTCTGGACATACAAGCCGTGGTCACAGGTGTCGTCCTTCCCTCCCCCCCCCCGGTTATTGCCTGATTTTTGTTTGGCGCATAGGGTTCAACACCCATTGATCGTCGATTTTTCATCGAGTGTTGCTAACTCACGCTGTTGCGCTTTCCGCAAGTCAATTAGTGCACAAGACGAAAATGTATACGAGTACGCACTCGGGGGGATTCGAACTCAAACGAAGCTGACCTATAATTGAAATACCAGGCTCGAGGATATAACCTGATACGCTACCGGGGCAGTGAGTGATATAGAGCCGGTCGCCCCGGTGGTCTAGTGGGGTTACACTCGAATACTACTACTGTTAATACCAGCGTTGATCCTTGAGTTAAATGACCACCGTTATGAGCTTTGTTGGCTTTATTTATTTGCAGAAATAAGTGGGAAAAAATTTATCAACTAACTGGTGAAATCGCCTAGTAGCAGCGTGGGTAGGTACAAATCGACGCGAATCGACGACAGGGAAGAAAATGCTGAATTCTTCTCGCGATAAAAATTAGGGCAGGTGCCGTATTGAGGAGCGGGGAGGGGAGCCCGCTATATGGCCCCGGATCTAAGTTATACTACTGCATTGGGATGGCGAGAGTAATGCGAGCATCACAATAAATGGGATGAGAAAAAGAAAAGAAGTGAAGTGAATTGCGCTGCTGTAATAATACGATACCCAAGCAAGTTGCACCGATCGACTCGATCTGGACTGACTGCTGTTCTATGCAATTTGTCCATGTACAACTTCTCTAATCACACGCAGCGGACATGGTCAGTCACCTTACTGGCCCCGGATGCTTCATTGAGCAAAAAATATCATAAGAAACGCACTCGACACGTTTCGTCGCCAGACTAAAGGGTCAGTCGGCGTGTGCTCGGATTTATCCGATCGAAATCTGATGAATGAAGCTCGGAATCGGATTCACTTAAAAAACGGTAGAGCTATGAATAGTAGTACATATTGTCATGATTGTTAGTCTATATCGAACTCTTGGCAATACCTTACATACTGTACGCGCAGAGTATGATTGTGTGTGGTGACTTTTTTTACTCTACCAAGTATTGAATCGAACAACTCGAATTGCTGCCCTGCCCTACCCGAAGCATGGGTGCCGGCACCTATGCTGAGCCCTTGTATACGTACTTCGAAGTATATGATAAATCGTCGCGTTTTATGCATGTGAGGGTGTCAAGAGCCAATGCTGACGTTACGCCCCGATCTTTTCCACCGCCGAAGGAAAAGCGAAAACAAACAAAACTAACCATTATAGTGGAGAAAAACAAAACATATATGCCAGGTGTATATTAAAAAAATAGGACCCCTCCTGACAAAAAACTCACCCACAAAGTATATTACAAGTACCAACAACGCAACTTGCAAAGAGTATTGACGCGATATTCGTCGGACTCACAGCTGACGTCCTTGAAAAAACTTGAAATAAAAAAGCAACACGAAAAACACAAACGCGAAACGAGAGATAAGCACAACGAAAAGAGAGTAATGCTGATATTATGTGCAAATATTACATACGCTCCATCTCGCGAGGAAGCTTCCTGCATCCCGGGCTGCCTGTTGCCCTTTAGGCACCGTTACAACCGTGGTTTGTTAACTCAATCCTGGCATCGGCTCTTCTAGCCATCAATTTAGCCTTCTTCGTAGAGCTATCACCTATCATATGATACGATACTCGTACGAGCAAATAAACAATCGTACGGACTAGTTATTGTTTATCACATGCGTGTCAAGTCCGTTCACCTTTCACCACACAAAGTCTCCGAGTATACACTACACATCATGAGAGCGCACAGCACGTCTCCTGTGAGTCTTATGTACAATATGTACCAAAGATAAAGTAACAAGGCTCGCACAGTGGCCCCAACCCCACCACAGTTAGTTACCGCGAATCAGCGTCCATCGGCGACATTTTCGGTACTGTAAGCGCTCCCTCCTGAAAGGGTGTACCCAGCTCAAAGCGCGTACCACTTCTGCTGTGCAATCTGCAGGGCTACAGGATTCATACTACTATTACCATCGCCTAGACCTAGCACCACGCGCATAGGAAGCTCCTACACATTTATGCGACCTAAAACTGTTGGAACCCTCCCCGCCCCCCCCGCCCCCCTCTTTTAACCCCCCCCCCCCCCCCTCCCCCGCCCCCTTATAAACTCCGCCCTCCCCTCACCGGCCATACAACTTACAGGATGTACATGATAAACTGATGCATTCCTTCCACAGTCGTCAGATTTAGTGCCCCTCAAAAACGGGTTTAAACACTCCGCCCGCCCCTCACCGGGTATACGAACTACAGGATATACTTGATAAAACTGATGCACTCCTTCCACAGCCGTCAGATTCTGTCCCCCTCAAAAACTGGTGTTACAGTTTCCGCCCACAGATTGATTAACATCACACTGTTGACCATGGTACAAGCTGCACTGTAGTTTTAAGGGGAGTCGCCGACCAATATCCTTAATGAGAACACGCACCCAGTATACACGCGCGATCGAAGTATCACACACAGCTACCAACGATGAGTTTCGACCAAGTCTTCGGTCTCACAGCTGGAGTGTATTTTCATTTTTACTAAATTACGGAAAATCGGAGAGACAGACGTTACTAAAAGAAAGGTATGAACATACCTCCTATACGAAGCACGAGTTCTCCCACCGCCTCTAGTTCGTACCATACCGACGGCGAAACAAGCAGACAGCATTCGCTCTTCAACGAAAAAAACACGTTTTTTTTTCCGGTTTGATCTATCCAAGCTCTCTCCACAGGTAGTTGGCGTAACCACCACGCATAAAAAAAAATGTATCACGCAGCTTGCAAAGGTGAGTATCGACCCTGAAAACGTCAAACTCACAGCTGACGTCTTCAAAATTATATTATTTTAAAAAAATGAAAAAAAAAACGTCGACTGCCCCCCGAGCATGACGTGCTCTCTACGGCTGCATCAAGCAATCCTTCTATTAATATGTTACTCATTTGTCCTTATCCTTGCACGTGTCGCCAAGTGCGGGTCGCAATGGCCGCACACCATACGTCCCGCTTGGACCCGAACCCTATATAAAACAGCACCCACTTATTTTAAGTCAAGCTACAATACTTGGAATTAATGTGGAATCATTTTTGCTGATCTCAAAAACGCTGCCTAGATAAGACGTAGACTGCACGCCCTCATTCTGCTACTACTACATCTGTAGGTTAGGTAAGGCACGAAGCACTGCGCGCTCTCATTCTACTACAACTTATCTGTAGGTTAGATTTTTTGTCACGGAGCACTAAACGCTCTCATTCTACTAAAGCTTCTGTAGGTTAGATTTTTCACACGAAGCACCACGCGCTCTCGATCTACTGCAACTTCTGTGGATTTAGTCCTCTCGAGCGGATCCGCTTTCACCCCGCTCTATCCACCAACCATCCCCACCAACAGCGGCTCCTTCCTGTGCGCGACCGTCCATCAGTAGCGGGGCAGAAGCCGCTTGACTCCCTGGAAACCCATCTCTAGCTTTCGGCTGGGGATACAAAACGTAGTGCTGCGCAACGCAAGCCACCGATGTTGACGCGGAACCGTACAAGCAGCGCACACCGGCGGAACAAGCGGAGTGGAGTGGAAAGCGAGATAAGTGGAATATGCGGCGGGGTAAGTTAACCCTTTCAGCACCGCAGTCCCGACATGGGGACAAACACTTGGAGTTAGACGAGGAAAAAAATACAGGGGGTGGAAATGGGTTAAGTGACGCGTAGCGTGACGTGCAAGTAGACTAGCCGAAGTTGAAGGAACAAAAAATGTAATGTAGAGTGTAGACTCAAGGAAACATCTGGGGTTTGTGGAGCTGGCGTATAACCAAAAAATGAAGCAAAAATAATGAAACGCACAGTGTGGAACAATGACCCAAGGAAGCATCTGGGGCTTGTGGACCGGTGTTGAATCATGTTCTAGGAGGCGTTGTTGGTTAGGGGATAAGGGATGTCATTGGGTAGAGCGAGCATGGTGAAGGTTAAACTTAAAATTCAGCTTGGAAACAAGGAAACGATCGGTGTTAACTCCTTCAGGACTGCACCGACGTCCTTCGGGACAAATTTCTTGGAGATAGAGCTGGGGAAACACTGTAGTGGGAACATACTTACAGAAGCGAAGCGTCCGACAGAGAACAGGACGCGTCACCCGTCAACAGTGGCATCTAGATAGCGATGGGACGCACGGGGGTGGCAAAAAACTAGCACGAGAGGAAAAAGAACAAAAGGAGTACTCTCGAGGCCGTTTTCTAGAGGGCGCAGCGGCCGACTAGCTGTGTTCCAGTCGCAAAAAGATGAGGAGGTGGCCATGATGTGAGGAAACCGTCAATATCTCCGCCGTCAAGGTGTACTGGCGACAAAAAATTAGCGTGTAACTGCATACATCATAGCAAACTACTTCCAAGCAGCGTGTCCCCCCCCCCAAAAAACTATCGATGCAGTTCTAAACGGGTCGAATATGAATAAGACCAAACCTACAATCACAAAACAACGCTCACAAGATCGAGAGCAGTGCACCGCTGAATTCAACGCTGATCGAGGTAGTGAAAACAAAACTAAAATTTACCTGGAACAAAAATATGATGTCGAAGAACACGCTGACGAAGCCGATCGCGAACTTGACCGGGTACCCTCGGATGCCCCCCCAGTCTCCAGCGTTCCAACAATCCAGAACTAGCTGTTGGAGGGTGCGCACAACAACATGGGGGTAACAAGTAAACGAGAGTCACCACCAAGTCGCGCACCCCGGTACAAACGACAAACTGCGCCCCCCCCCCCCCTCCCCCCCCCAGACACAAGTAAAAGAAAGAAAGGGAAAGGCTAGCGCTGAGAAATAAGGCGACAGAGAAGCACTGAGAGATATACGGAGGGTTTAGGGAAGATATTGGAATGAAAAAGTATCTGCACGGCCCAATGGACTACGCGAAAAAGCTGAAACTGCGATTTCGTGTAGGGGACCTGGACCTACGACAAAGAAGAAAGAGATATACTAGTAGTCAGGAGGAGGAGGACGTGGCTACACATATGTGCCCGTGTGGCACAACAACAGAGAGTAGGACTCACATGATAGGAACATGTGAAATATACAAGGAGAAACGGGATGCGTTAGAGGAGGAGATGGGGAAATTAGACGTATGTGACATGGAAGAGAGCCGTAGACTAGAGAGTAGCGACAAAACGATGCTATCCTAGGAGATAGATGGTGGCCGCAGACTGCGAAACAGGACGGGGATAGGATAAGCAAGCAGTTTCTACGTAATATGTGGAAAAAGCACAGTGAGCGCCTAAATGTTGGAGGTGTCTCTATTAGGAGTAAGAACGGTTCTCCATCTCGAAAGGGATGCGTGGTCAATGGTCAAATTATTAAGGCAAGCAACAAATGAGTACCCCCCCCCCCCCCCGCTCCCCCCAAACAGTTCAGAGGATGGCCTCTGGCGAAACGGGTGTCAAGGGCGGGGCAGGGCTGAGCGAGGCGGGTGGGTGCAACACTAGGATACAAACACCCTCAGTGTACGTCGGCACGAGCGTGAATCATCACACAGCCAGTTGATTCTGCGCAAGGGGGTAGTTGCTACGCTGGGCGTTCCGAAGTAGGTCGCGGCTCATGGTACTCCGACAGCGACCAACTTCCGATGACGAAACATGCTCAAGAGCAAAAAGCGCAAGCGGTCATCCTCGTTACACCAGCAAGCGGCTTAAGCCTCACGCTCGGTGCCGCAGTAGCAACTGCTGCCGATCGGAGCGACATGAAACAGCCGTTACAGCTTGAAGTGTTTGGCAGATGGGGTATTTTAACACAAACAGCAACCGCGACGGAAGACACTGAGCAAAAACGCGCCTGCACAACGCTGAGAAGTCCCCCCGTCAAGTCGAGGATGACGTTCCAGATGGTCCAACCCTTCGTGCTCCGCCTCCTTATGTTGAGCACTACCTGCGGGATGTACTTGAGGATGCCCGTACCCACCTGCCATTTTTTACGCCGGAGAGCCGCGTGTGAGGCAAGACGTGGGCCCGATGAAAATAAGTGGAACGCAGCATGTCCTGGAACTGCAAACAAATGGAACGTAGCAAGCACTGGAAATGAAAGCAAATGGAACGCAGCATAAACTGGCAGTGGAAACAAATTGAACATAGTAACCACTGGAAATACATAGGATAACGTTTTCGTCACGGCTATAGTCGGTGCGACATCCGCACTGCCAACCGCGCAAGCTCTGGCCCTGACAGCATCACCATGCGAAAACATTAACCATGGCAAAAAATACTGGGCTATGCGTTTGTCGCAGGGCGGAACAGCACGATAGGGTGCACGCGCTATAATACGGAGGTGCAACGCAGCAGTTGCACGAGCCCTTTCCCTCATACAGAAGAATTATGTTGACCGTCCCAAGGCGTAGGGTTTGCTCCGCAGGTTAGGAACAGCAATACAAACCCAAACGACCCTGACCATCTGGACGCAAGCCAATTGGCGCAAAACAATACTCTTAAAACCGCCGTTCCAGGGAAAGCCCACCCTCGCATCTCACTCATTACCTTCACGTACGATAGGAAGTACAGAAAGTCCAACCAGTTCAGCACCCCCTGCTCGCTGTCCGACGAATCCCCGGCTTCCGCGCCCGATGCCGATTGCCCAATCCCCACCGCCAGCGCGTAGATGGCAGCGGACGCGATGATTACGCCGCAAACCACCACAGCGGTCATAGATGGTCGCTGCTTGCGCCCTGCCCAGTCATAATACAAAACCTTGTTGGGCAACGAACCGTGGCGCGGAGGGGAGGGGGGGGGGGGGGGGGGGTACTCATTTGTTGCATGCCTTATCATTTAACCATTGACGACGCATCCCTTTCGAGACGGAGCACCGCTCCTGGGGAGTCATGCCGGGCATTGGGAGGAGGGGGGGCGCCGGTGTCCGGTGTTTACAGCGAACGGTGATGCATGCTTCGCCTGGCCTGTATGTAGCGCTCACACAGCTCAAAAAATTCAGGTACTGAACGACATATCACCCTTTGTTCGCCTGTGACACCACCACGATTCGGGCCGCTGAGCCGAGGCATCGCCCGCAGAGCGCAAACCCAAGGTCGTAGCATCATGCCTTATCTCTTACTGGCATGTTTCCTCCTCGCCGACAGCAGCCTACCCTTACCCCTACCCACCCTCATGCCACCATATGGCACGCGCGGTCGAAGTTGCCACACGCAGCTGGCAAAGACGAGTTTCGACGAAATAATCCATCTCACGGCAGAAGCTTTTTTAGCATCAACAGGCATATAATAACAAAGTAAAATAGCGTGCGCGCTGCTGTCAATAGGAGGGCGGAATCGCGCGCTTAGCGGGCCCTTAATAGGCCAACCATGCTGCCCCGCTTGAGTCCTCACCTGCGCCAGGGTGACGAACGATATGAAGGCCGCGTGTAGGGCGAACACGGCATCGTTCAGCTGAACTTTATTCGGCTGTCCCGTGTGTCGCTTGTCGTACGCGCGCTGAATCGACTTCGACCAAAACAACGAGCCTGCGGAAGGTGCCGATTCACGCGAGCAAGCGATCGCGTAACGAGATGGAAAGGGCGCAGAGCAATCTCGCGGGGAGACCGTCCTCTACACGGCGACAAGGTGAAGCCTTGGCCTTGTGTGCATTCCTTTTCATGTGTCGAAAAGTGCACAGAAAAAAGACCGCTCTCCACCCGTACCGGAACCGGCCGTTCATGTTGCCTCGGTAAGCCGTGCGCTGTCCAGCGGCAGCCGCACCTTGTGCTGCGTCCTGTAGCAAAAATGACGCTCTCGAACTCAACAACGCCCGGCAGATCGGTAAGTTACACGGTCGACGGCAAGGGAGCGCCTTGTGGCACCAAAAAGTATAACTACCGAAAAATACCTGCACAAGACATCCCACCCTGTTCGTGTTCTTCCTTGGAGGGCCAAAAAGTAGGCGCAAGCACGCGACGCAACACGAACCAACCCGGGTAGTTAAGGTATTAATAGGGCACGTGTCTGGATTTCAGCTGAAGGAGCTGTTCGGCACGCGCGCAGCATGATGATACGTTTACTACTGTTGCACGCTTTTCTTAGAAGGCAGATAAAACTGCGCTATAATAGGCGCTTTTGCGATCGCTAGACCTGGGTCCCCGAAGGACCCCAATGCCACGAGCTGTTCTCCGCCAAGGCAATCGAAACTCACAAGTGAACGCCGCGTAACACGAGAAGGCCAGAACATTGTACAAGAGGAAGTCGAACGACAGGCCGACGCTCGTTTTCCTTTGAAAGTTCAGCAGCACCTGGGGGTAGAATGACACGCTCCAGCTGCGATGCAGGGCGCGAACACGAGCATGATGCCACCAGTGTGGCAGCAACGGCACACCGTTGCGCGAGGGCATGAGCACTCTTGGGGTTATAGTCTAACCATGGACTGCGACGAACATGATTCTCTGGGTGTTTCAACAGAAAAAATAAACTCTCTCAAGGCGAAACCCTTGCCATCGGCGTCTTAGGTGCCTGATACTCGTCAAGCCCGTGAAGCTACTGGAACTAATGAACAGCAAATAACGCCTTGGCTACGAATACGAGTCGTGCAGCTTATTGCATCGGCCAACCCATGTAGTACGCATACGGCGGTGGTGCACAAGCAGTAGCAGGAGCCTACGGCAGCAGGAGATCTGGTGTCGTCGTGTTCCCCATGCATGTGAGGACGTACCGACCCCATGTTGCACATGAAAGAACAATACCACTGCTGCTGTACCAGGTACAAGGAGTCGGAGTTTAAAAACACCGCTTACAAAGTATCAAACCAAAAGAAGTATCTGTGATCCAGTAGAAGTAAACTGCTGTGCCTCGGATCATGCAATCAATCGCAATCAATGCACCAAGTTCACCTGCAGAAATAGGTCCAGCCAATAATGACCGATATTCTACGATAGGGACCATGCAGCTCATCCGAGGCAGGCAGAATCAAGCCTAGCACCGAGCCTATGAGCAGCAAGGACATCAGAACGATGGCAGCGATTTCTCCGTCCCCTCTGTGCCGATTCCAAGCGCTCCGAGGACGGCTCACGGGCTTGCTGGCGGGAATAAGGAATTCGTCCGAGGCATCAAGAAGGCTGGAGAAAGATCTCACTCGTGATTCACTCATCCTGAGCTTCGTCCTTATCGGGCCTGGTCGGTGTTTGGCGTTTGGAGGAGAGATTTCCGTACAACATCCCTCTAAAAGAACGTTTCTATATCTTTGCAAACCCCCAAGAGCACATTTTCACCTTCACACCTCACATTGAGTCACATTTCGCAAATCACACTTCCACACGCTTCACAACTGCCCGCAGTAGTTCTGGCTTGAGGCAATTCACATAGCAGCAGAATCCTGCTTTATAGGAGTCCGGCGCGGCCGGGATCCGAGCTAGAAAACATAAGAGTGCTTACCCGCTGCGAGAGAAGCACCTGAAAATCGATAGGAGGGCCCGCGTTCTAGACAAATTTTGATATTCAAGTGCTCTCTTCCTCTCTTCCCTCCGACTTGTTCCGCTCTTCGCTGCTGAGCAACATCAAGGTTGGGTTGCTGTTGACAGCAGCAGCGGCAACAGCAGCAACAGCAGCAGCAGCAGCTGCTGCTGTGCGCCTATTGATAGCTGATATGGCTACTGCCGACACACCGAGAAATGAGCGTACTGTCGGCGGGGCTGCCGCTGATAGAGGAGCAGCGAGCACAGGGGGAACAAATCCAAGACTAAGCACGATCCATCGAATGCAGCGTCGACAACGGCAACGGGCAGAGGGGGTGAAGCTCTCGGTGCCGGTCGCTTTCAGCAAACACCTGAATCCGGAAGACGCGGCGTTCCTCCTGGCAGAGGTGCGACGGCGTAACGAAAGTTGTGTCATACTCCGCTTCGGCCTGTAGCTGCCCAATCCCAGAAAATTGGCTCTTGCAGAGGCTCTGTGCGCGCTCCTTGCATGATAGCTTCACTCGTGCTCACACCAGACTACATGGGGTATCAATTGCAGCAGCAGTGGCCGCCGAATCGGGATGCTGTGGCCTGGAAAGACTACCAGGCAGGTTGGTTGAGCCGCTTATTAGATCCCCCTCACCGTAACCAACCAGAGTGCGTAAATGGCTACCTTAGGACTTAGGACGATTTACTATCTGCCTTCAAATTCAAGTGTGGCCTGGAAAGATTACCAGGCAGGTTGGTTGAGCCGCTTATTAGATCCCCCTCACCGTAACCAACCAGAGTGCGTAAATGGCTACCTTAGGACTTGAGACGATTTACTATCTGCCTTCAAATTCAAGTACTATCCCTTAGCCTCATTCGAAGCTTGGTATTAACATTAATAGTAAACCTGTCCTTGGGTTTTGGCCGTGTCGCCTAACGCCGACCACTCGACCAGAATCCCAAACTGAACCCGAGCCCTTACGCTATTGTATGGAGTGACCTGTGTTTGCCTTTGTGAAGGCTCTAGGTTGACTCGGCCGGCTTGGATGATGTGCTTGGAAAGACTCTACGTTGATCCGGCCGGATCGGGATGCTGTGGCTTGGAAAGACTCAGGTTGATTGAGCCACTTACAAGATAATATGGCCCTTAGTCAACCAAAAGTGCGTACATACACAGATACCTTACAATTAGGAACATTTACTATTATCTACCTTCAAAATACTACCCAGCAAGAAACAGGAATGCTGGCTCAAGCTGGATTTCTTATCTGGGAAACGGTGCATTTCCTGTACAATTTTTGGTAAAACGGCTCCCAAATTTGTTGATTTCTGGTAAACCTGGGTCTGGCTTTCTTCGTGCTTGCCTTCTTGGCAGGTGTCCTGTACCTACTACTGCTGTCTCAATACAACGTCAGCAGTTGAGTTTTTATTTTGAATTTTGAGTACCGCTCATGAGGCGGCGAACGGATCATAAGCCATAAGCAAGGATGCGTGTTGTCGCAGATTTCAGTGCGAACCTACCGGTATTACCGCAAATGACCAGTCGTGGGAACCGCGCTCAAGAATCGCTACCGCACAAAACTTGCGGTAGGGGGTAGATTGCCATCATCCCTTGTGATACTATTTATAGTATTTATATGTAGAAAAGGAAGGTTTCCAACATTATACGTGAGTTTTTCTATTTAGGGGCTGTTACCAAACCTACAAGAACCGTTTCCCCCCCCCGAAAACCTAGTACGTACGGGTTTGCGAAACGTTCGCGAACCGGGACCGGTAACACGCATCCCTGGCCATAAGCCACAAGTCACAAGCCACGCAGTAGGCGTCATTGGTCGCTTGCCTGTCACGGGGGGCCGACACTTTCCGAGCGATCTGCGCAGAAGAAATATCGAGAGGTGCATCATGAAGACCCACCAGCCGTTTCTCTCGCTACCATTCCCTCGCGCTGCTCATACGACTACATGCGTGCTACATTCTGGTACGGCAGAGCATAGTACGAGGCAACAATCCTGTCGTAAGCCTTGGGATTTCGTGGGCCTTGGGTTACAGACAGTACTTGTGTTGCATCGGATCGGATGTCAAGCCGAGCGCTGCCAAGGTCTGTTGACACCCTTCGCCTGCCACCTTGCCGGCCGTTTTTTGTATGTATGACCTCGGTCGCTGGAGAAGGTCCTTCGACACGTCCTGTTCATCCGGGGACAGCTCCCGATGCCCTACCGACAACTACTAAAGGCAAGAAACAAGAGAACCGCATGACATGCTGGCCAAGTTTACTCCGGCAATTTGCGTCTTATTTTTCTCGGGTATACTGGCACTTCGCTACCTGGTACCTGTGACTTGCGACACAATGCTGTTGGCTATCGCCTTGCGTTTGTAGAGCTGTAGCGTACAACAATGTATACCCTGTTAATCTGCGTATACTCCGGTACCTACCTCATTTGCAACATCGTATACTCTGTTGTGAAATGTATACATAGCAGTGTATACACCCATACCTGGTATTAAACAATGTATCCCTTGGTATCATATACTGCAGTGTAACACCCTGGCATACGGCAGGAAAATCGCGATATGAGACATTAAGGCTTTACACCTGCTTTCGAGTTGTTACGAGGCTGTGCAGAATCTCTATTATAGTGTGGTTATCGGCAAACGTACAAGCGGCAGATACGTGCTTTTGGAGCTTTAGCTTGTCAGGATCGATAACCGATAGCCACGAACCAAACAAACACTGCAGGACCAGATCGACCCGGCGGGAAGCGTGCACGCAACACAGCGGATTTCCCAATAAACGTCGTCGGAGAACCGACGAGTCGCTTTCTGCGTGTGAGTCAGTGCCTGAGATTGTCGCCACACGCACATTCGGTACGCCTCCAGTCCTTAACCATGCACCGTTTTTGCTCACCTCTGTGGCTCAGTCATGCCCTCCTCTTACCTGCTCTATTTCTTTGTTCGTCGCGCTATTTTGAATCCCGCGCGACAGACTCTAGAAGAACGCGAAGAGCGAGACAGAGTCGCCGCAGAGGAGGCAGCGGCCGCGAGGGTTTCCCAGGAGGCTGGGGCAGGCGAAGGCGAAGCAGGCTCAAGGTTGAGATCGGCCGCATTTAGCAAAAAAAGAGTCAAGGGCGGGCGTTCCCTGGCTAGAGCTCCTGGTGAGACTGGCAGCCACGTGCCTGCCTATGTATCGATCACCTGGACTTGATGCGTTCTGAAACTATCTCTAGTACTACTCCCATGTTACCACGGTAGCCCCCTGTTCTCTTTGTCAACTCACCCGCACCTCCGACGATAGGGTAGGGTGCGTTCAAGACATTCGAAGATATCTGCTAGTTTGCTGAAACGAAAACTGGCGAGGCAACAATCCCGTGATAAGCGTTACGTCTGTTGTATTGCTCCGCTGCGTCCGGCGTTGACCAGCGCACCGACGAGCACGAAAGGCGTTGACGGCTTTGGAGGAGACGACCGCCAGCATCGAACAGGCTTTTGCGGACGCCGCCAGGAAGAATAGGCCTGTGCTGGAAGCCCTCATCCTTCTTGGGGCGTCGCACCTTTCGCCAAGGTTGGAGGGCGGGAGCCATCCGAACCAATTGAAACCCGTTGTCCCCTGCCTCTCCCTCCGCGGACGCGTGCAACGACAAGAGTATCACTTTTTTGCCCAACCTACAGTAGTTCAAATTGGTGAACCTCTTAAATACCGGAGCAACTTAGCTGTTGGATTGTCATTCGTGCTCCATGAAATCCTTCGTTTTATACATACATAGGACTTGGCATTGTTCGTCGGATTGCACTTTGTAGTTTTTCTCAAATCCAGTTTTCGTATCGACCTCCTCAAGTTCGGGACTTCAGTAAAATTAGACGCACCGATTCCGTACAATGGTTCTGCGCTTGAGTGGCGGCACGGTGTTTGTTACAGCAATGGCCGCCCTCCTTTAGAGACGCGGGGCGGGAGGTGCTGTATGTGCGTCGGGGATTATGGTTAGCATACTATGCAGCAGGGGGTAACGGTTGGCGTATTATACCTCCTCGCGGCGCGATTTGAGTGCATGGACGATGAATAGTTGTATTTCCCTGGGGAGGCGATGAAATCTCGCTGGTGGGATGCACTTGAAGAGTCTGCTTGCTTGCAAGGATGTAGTAGTTTCTGAGGTGTACCGTACGAAATGTGCCTCCATTACATTCCAGCGTACTCAGTTCGAGCCCTTACCCCGCCTCGCCGTTCCCGTTCGCCGAACCCAGAGAGATCTACAGTGTTATATTTCCCGGAGCTTCCGCTGGAGTATGCGGCGATCTCGCTGGTGTCTGTGCCGGCCGCAGCGACGGCGGTAGCGGTCGAGGCGCGCGTGGCAAGATCTCGGTGGACGCCTGCTCCAGAAAGCTGGTGAGACAACACGTAGTCACTAGATTTCGTGCCGGGGGGGGAGCAGTACTATACAGTAATGTGTTGCAGCGCTAGCGATATGCGTTGGCGTGTTGTACCCCAGTGCACCAGTACTGGTTAAGTTGCGTTCGAACGCTCGTACGAAGAGGTTGCCATCTTCAGCAATAAAAATGAAGGTCGGGCCGGCGACGAAGTAAATAGTAAAACCTATACCAATGAAACGCTTTGCTCAGCCCACGAAAACGCCTCGTGTTGTTAGCCAAACAATCGCATGTTTGCTTGTCCACCTCCGACTCCAGGTGCGATGTTTGGTGGGCGGCATGTCGGGTGTTACCTTCCGTGGGCTCGGGTCGTGCCGCGTTCATATTTTTTTGCGCATCGCAGATGCCCCCGTCCGTGACCTCCACGTTCTACATGCGATACCAGCGGCTTCCGCGAACCTCGCCAGTACCGAGGTAAGTTCGTAATACTGCCTTGCAGCGTCGGGTTGCAGCGTGTTGTTCCCTCGCCGGGCCGGCGCTATCGAGTGTTGCCTTTATGGACTGGATGTAGTTTTGGACGTGGTCACGGGTGAACAGAGCACATGACCTCCTGAAGTATCTGGCACGGCCTACTGCAGACCAGTACAATACTTGTTCTTCTCATGTCCTTAGTGGTCATGGTGCCCTTGACGGTCGATGGTTGACAACTGTGTCTCCAATACATTTGTACCCGGCTGGACCGGGGAGCGCGGTATGTAGGCATGCTTTTGTTTTGCGACCGGCAGCGATCGTGCGTTGAAACGCACCCTTTCGAAACAGCAGGCTTTGATTTGGTGGAGTATGAAACATGTTGTCTTGAGCAAGCCCCTCCTTGTTACAAGCACTTTTTCCTTGCATGCATTGTTACAAATAAATATTTCGAAAAGCTCAGCCATGAACGTCTCCGTGCAACGGGGTAGCACAGTTTCGTTTGCAGACGTTTATGTCTTTAGAAGACGAGAAACGCGACCGTGATGCTGACGTCATATGTCAACGTCATATCTACAATCTGTCGATCGCGCACACAACACAATAGCATTTGCGATTGAAAACTAAAAACACCCTCTCAGTGTCTAACTTCATAATGTTTTGACCGTCCCACACACAATGCAAAAGCCGTTAAAACCACTGCTTAGAGCGCAACTTCGGTCCCGTCCTTTTGCCGTCCCACAACCGTCCCCCTCCCAGAACGTGACGAGTCTCGGCAGCAGCGACATGAGAGCCGATAACCCCACGCGCGCCTCCTACAGTTCTCCACGCGAAAAAAACTCCCAAGCAGCCCCCCCCCCGACCCTCCTCCGCTTGACCCCTCGCCCTGGGTTCAAGGTTCGGGTATCACGTAGCCGACCCGCTCCCAAGGTATCCATCGTACTATCCAACGTACCCGCGTCCAACAGCCAAGTCCAAGCTTGCCCAAATCGGGGTGGTGCCGGTGGTAGCGTTCTTGGCGAGAGCCCAAGGCAAGGACAGCCGAAAGTAGAGGGCGGGGGCGACGGGTGCCGTACGGTGGAGGTGTCGTCGGAGGAGGGAATGAAGCGTGGGCGATGCGTTGAAAACGAGGAGGGGGGAAGGGGGGGGGGGGGGGGGCGAGCACCACGGGGTCGGGGTGTGGCATCAGCTTGTGTCCCCCAGGCTGGCGGGGCTGAAGAGCTGCGACAGCTTGGCGAGTTGATTGCTCGGTTGTTGCCGAAACGAAACGGCTGAGAGGGTGAAGGTCGTGTCCCCTTACTGGCCGATGCAATGCAATGGCGGTGAACGGGCAATGGCGCACCTGGCCTCTCAGCATAGGGAGCGGGGAAGCTTGGAACTACTGTCGGGTAGAGCTGCCCCTGGTGATCGAGAAGAAATTTGTCCTCGGTCACAAAAAAATATCCGTATCTAGCGTGTGATGCGTGGCTGCCGTTTGTAGAGTATATGAACATGGCAATGTAAAGAAATATGTGCTGTGTCTGAAAAATGGTCTCTTATGTAGCGTGTGATGCGTAGTTACTGTATGGCAAGCATGTGAACATGGCAACGGCGTTGATCGAGTTGACCGTGTTGTTGCTTCCGCACGTCTTCGCATACCGCACAAGCAAATAGTGCGCAGGTCACCAAAGGAGTATTGCTACGAAAGGCAAACATAATAGACGACGGCAATGCCGTTCTTGCCGTGTTTAAGTTGTACCCGCACGTCAACGCGCACTGCGCAAGTCAAAAGTGCGCAGGCTGCCAAAGGAATACTTATATGAAGGTCAAACGTTTTGCTCATATTATTTGTTTCATAAGCGGAACTCTCTAGTTGCCATGTGTTTGTACGGGAGACGCCACGTCGACCTCTGGCTCTACGAGCCGAACCAACCGCCAGAAAACAACCCACATAACCCAACTAATTTTTTTACAGCCGTATACACACGCCGATACGGATGAGGCGCATCCGGCAAACATAATTCTCCCAAGCTCAAGTACACGTATTTCCGTAACAACCCGGAAATATTGCTCCTGCCCCAGGACCGATCCAAGGGCTACTGTGGTAACTATGTCAGTGAAGCTTGACTTGCGGTGGACTCCCGGACAGGTATTGTAGGCGCGACCCTGACTTGAACTCCACTCGAGGCGGCCCGAATTTCATTGCCCGCGCGTGCGTCGCATGGCGGACGTGTTTGGATCACGGCACCGAGGGCCTGATGATAATGCTGTAGCTATTTTATGTCGAGGTTCCTATATACAGAGGGGCCCCGTTTACCATCAGGTGCCTATTCCGCCGAGCATCCGCGTAATCTCCAGCACGGCTGATAAGACAGTTTGGGCAGACAGGGGGACGACGAGAGGGTGGAGAGGTCGGTCAATGCCTGCGTGACTGCGCGTTCTACCAAGTTGCGCCGTCGGGATGCAAAAAGAGTGCTCGCACGCTCCGCAACGCTGTCTCTGATGGGTCAACCCTGCCAAGGTCACGATGAGTGAGGAGCCTCTGAGAAACTTTGGTGAACTTCTGCCATCGCATGCGTCTCAACGCCATAACAGATGAGGATATGTCAAATACGCTAGCGTTTTACCGGTTGGAACGACTGAGTAGGGTGGCCGCAACGGTGCTTTTCGCTCTTCCTTTCAGCCGCGCGACACGAAATGGTCAAAGTGTCCCGCCATAGTTACCGCGTTGTTTCCTGCACGCTTCAATTAGATGGAACGTAAAACCATCGTCTACGTTGTTGACAAAAATGAGTGCTTGATCAATGTGCCAGCCTTCCTGCGACTCGTTGTCTTCGTATCTTCAGCTTCGCATGGAATTCTAGCAGATGCACCAGAACAACGGCAGTGTTTCTCCCAGCAACACCCACCAAAATGTTGTTACTGTTCTATTAATAGCAGAAGCCTTTGACTTCTCAAGGGTACAAGGGGATTGGGAAACTTTGACAAAAACAACTGCAAAAGTCAGATAAAACCTTTACTTAACGCGAGAGATAAACGAGAACTGATCCCCGAAATAATATAGCTGGAATAAGGAGGAGCGGACGAAAATTCTACGGTGGCGCAATCAAACGCTGGAACACCGACTCCCTATATTCGACGGCGATCCGAAGACATAACTGTGTCACGCATAGCAGCACTACCTACTATGACAACGGCATAACGGGCGCTCACGCTCGCAATTTTGCAAGACACATCGTTGCTGAAATTGGAAACCAAGTCGTACGACCGTCCAACCTGAACATTTGTGCAGTACGCTGAGGGACAGCAAGCTATCGCCTGTCGTTGGCGCTTCATTACATTTACTCTATCGACGGCATGGCTGGCGCTCACAAACGCCACAGTTTCCCGCCTTTTGCAAGGCACCTCACCGGGGTCCTCTGCGGTCGGAGCAGGAGGGGGTTTCCGCGGAACGCTGGCACAGGCGCCTTTCGCCTTGCCTCCTTTCATGACAGCCTCTTGAACGTGTTTCTTTGCCAAGAGGTAGTAGCTGCAACACGAATATCGGCGGTTTAGTGGGATGCAACCACGTGAAAACTCTGACCGGGTAGCGTCGTGGCGGCGAGGACACACACACACGTTCGCGCTCGGCCACTGGCGTATCTCTGCGCTTGAATAGTGGTGATCGGGCTTCGGGCATGATCGAGCCGTCTCTGCCCACAAGCAGCCTCCATGCGGTGGTATTCGTGGTTGAGGGGGTTGTTGCTGAGATCGGCAGCGGTGCCGGACGCAAAATCGATAGGCATAATAATAAAAACGTTACCTCATCAACAATCGCATGCGCTGTCAATCATACAAGGAATATCCAGCACGCTATCGTTTTACCGATTGGGATTCCCAGCTAGGGTGGCCGCAACGGCGCAGCGCCCTTATCGTTTCAGCCGCACGACAAGACAGCCACGTGACGGTTTCCATGGTGCACAGAGTGCCGTGTGCTTACCTGTGCAGGGGGTGCTCTACCGCAAGGAATCGGAAGAGCGTGTCCTTCCCGTGCTGCATCTGCTCCATCAAGCCAAAAAAACACGAAAACAGCGAAGGGAGGGGCGGAGGCGGGTGCTGTACTCATTTTTCATGCATGGCCGTAGTCGAATGACCATAGACCATAGACCCTCGCATCCCTACAATATGCCGGCACGGAGGGGGGGGGGTGGTCTGAACAGTGGCACCGCCGTACATTTAGGGTGCAGGACATCGGTCAACACCATCGCAGCGCGTGCACGCGATTTCGGGGGCTACGCAGGGGCTGGGGGGGGGGGCATATTCATTTTTTGTTTGCCCTAGACGTTTTGACCTTTAGCGGCACATCTCTTTTTCGAGACGTTGGGGCATTGCAAGGCAGCCGTTTCCTACCTTCGCAAGAGGACCGTCGGCAGGGCACCCTTTTCAAGAAACGCACAGCTTTTGGAATTTGCGCCGCGCTCGCGCGAGATAAATCATTGTACCGCGCTCCAGTTGTACCATGTATTGCACCTGGTAGTACAGCAGTTCACGGCGAGTTATACGGCGGTAGCGCCATCTCGATTATTTACCTTCATGAACGCCTCGAAGCCCGGCACTTCGACCGTCTTTTCCGCTGTGTTGGTGATCACCAGCTGCGTCTTCCTCGTGGACGGCTGCGATGGTTGTTCCAAGCCCACCCACGGACAATCGAGTAAGAGGAACACACACGTGCACGAGGCCCACCAAATAACGGGGTACCTACGTTAGTGTTTGAGGGTAGCGCGGTCGAGCGCAGCGGTGGCTGCTGAAAACCCTTGCGTCCAGCCAGCGCTCGTAGCCAGCAATAAACGCATCGTTGTGCAAGGACGGCGCGCGTTTTTGCGCCCAGATTGCACCAACACTGGCTACAGACGGTCTATTTCGTCGTTGTTAGCCGTCTGAAATATACCAATATTTCACGGCCTTCACTATTGTAGATGCACCAGAACCCACATGGTTAGCTCTACATTGCACGAGACCATGTACAGCTGTAGTTTCTTCGACGATAGTTATGAGCATCATGCGCCGCGCAGCAATACCGCTAAGCCCCTGACCTACACACCGCAAAAATTGCCATCCGTTATTCTCCCACGCACCCTGTATCAGATAACTTTGCCGTCAACCCATAAGGCTGCACAACGTACGGGGTAAACAAGAGCATGTATGGCCATACTATAAACGGGAGCTGAGCAGCAATGGAGCAGTAATGCCACCAAGCCCCTGTCTCGAACTCAACATCAATTTTTTCCTCCGTCCCACTAGACGAGCACAGGTTTAACAGTGTAACGCACCACAACGGTCCCTCGTGGAACAAAAAACGGAGGTTTTGGCGGCTCGTCGGCAGCGCCGGAGGCCTTCGCGGCGGCATCTTGCTCCCCTACGAAACAAACGACAAAACATTCCGAACGAGCGAGCCGAAGATTTTTTGTTAAGCATAACACGGTTGGGAGATTCAGATAAATGCTTCGTACGAAAATAGTCATCGCAAACTGTTGTTGTAATAGAGACTGGAGATTGAGCTGAGAAGACAGACGAATACGGCAAAACATGACCTAAAAGAACCAAACAAACAAACGAAACAAAACAATCAATCGAACGTACTGGCACACGAACAAACCAAACAGGAGAAAAGAAAACATGAACAAAAAACATGTTAAGAACCAATAACGAGCAAAACACCACCGGTTTCATGCCAAAAAAACAAGAAAAATGACAGGATTCGTCATATTATTATTTATTATTATTACTATTTTTGCCCTCCGACAATGTAGCGTAGATGCCTGTCCGATATAAATTGAATATCCTTCCTTAAAGCACCAGTAGCACCTAATATGAAGTCGAATGATATTCGTCATATCGTTAATCCTATCAATTCGAAGGGCGATCGCAAACAATTTTTGACTGCGCCGACGGCTAGTGAAAAACTGCGCCTATTGTCACACTCCCCAGGAAGCGGATGGGGGATTCTTGAAGAGTGGTATGTGCGTTCATCGTTGGGTCTCCTACTTGTTCCTCGGATGCTCGGAGTTGTGGGTCGCACGTTTACGTCGCGGCAGCTTCAGATAATGACAACCCCCGAAAAATTATGCGCCACGACGTGAGCACGCCGACAGGACGATAAGACGAAAAGTTTCGTTGCAATTCTTGTACTGCTAGTATTAGTATTAATAGTAGTGTACACTGGCCGCCCTAAAACTGATCGATGGCGAAAAAAATCGGCAAGACACCCCGTGGCAAAGGAAAGGAACTGCAAGAAGCTGAGCGTACCTGCGTAGCTTGAGATGAAGGCCGACACCTTTTCGAGCTCCGCGTTGTTCCCACCGGCACGGACACCGCTGCCGCCCGCTGCCGCCTCCTTCTGGGGCTTCGCACCAGGTAACCTTTCGCCCCCTGACGCAAATTGAGCCTGCATGGCTCCAAGCGTCATCGCATGTCTTTTGCTCGCTCCGAAGGCATCTCCAGTAGGCGGGGCTTCTGCGGGTGCGCTTGTGCCCGCGCCCTGTTTTTTTCCTCCGCTACTAGTCGTATCGACAGCCGGGGAAGCTATCACCCCTAAGTTCGAAGCGGGTACTATGTCGCCCGTATCTCTCGCGAGGGACATGCCCGCCAACGCTAGCACTGCATCGGATGGGCCAGCGCTGGCTTCGACCACCGCGTCCACCACATCTGCGCGCAAGCAGGCGAGCGTGACCCGAAAAAACAGGGTTGCCGAGGTGACCTCTCATTTTCTCTCGACAACGTAACTAATCGTACAAAACTTCAGCAGCGTATCAAATCATGGTTGCTGTGTTTTTGTTGTTGTCACGATCAACTGTATGGCGGGACCGCTTCTTTTTTTTTATGGCGGTGACCACCATTGAAATAGGACGATAATAAGAATTGCCCTGGCAGAAGTCTAAAGGACGTGGCGTCACATTTCTAGACCCTCTGCGCTGGGTGTTTGGTGTTTATCACGTGCCACCGTTGCGCGCTATGTGACGGCCGAGAACAAATGAACGGGGGGGCAGCCAACCCCGAGGGTGCCTCTGCAGCGGGGCTTGCGGGCGGTGCTTCAGGGGTACTGCTGACCATTGTGCTGCGTTCTTTACACTGCTTGAACTTTGCTCTTTGCTGCATGCATCGTCAGATCTGCGGTGCCTAGTTGCTGCACGGTACCCCGACATTTGTTCATAACACAACACGCTAACGTAACATATTTAACATTAACAGAAGGCTACTATGAGAAATCGGAGGAAGCTGACCGACACGGAAGCGCTGCCCCCCTCCCCACCCCGTATATACGTGCTTCGTACAGTAGAAGTAGTAGTAGTGCACAACGGGGTCGCCAATAATGTGCCTGATGTCGCTGCACAACGGTGCTGCCAATCGTGTGTCTGATATGGCGGCCTTGCAATACAGCCGCCGCTGCCCCTTGCGCATCATGCGTTATATCTCTCACCTGAGTCTAGCCGCCCGGCGAAGTGGTACGCGATCTGGGTAACGTCGGGCGCCAGCTTTCCCGAGAGGACTGCTTCCACGAAACGTTTCCGCTCGTCCTCGGACACCAGACCCCCCCGCGCATGTTTTTCCTCTGTCGACATCTCCACACCGCAGTGTAGAAAGGACTCTCCCCGTCCCCTTCCCCGTGCCTTCGGCTTCCCGACCACCTCTGGCTGCAGCCGCGCGTCGCCGACCTTTCCGTTTTGGCGACGGCTGCTTGACTGCCCAAGAGTGGGAAACGGTGCCAGCGGCGAAGTACCAGTAGTATTTACACTGTGTTTGGCATTCGATAATGTGCATTGTGCATGCAGCATGACCTTCAACATCGATCACTAATTGAAAAAACAAGTTAATACATACGTAGTACTGTACCAGGTAGGTGCAACTCGACGCGAGTCGACGAGGAAACAAAATGCTGAATTGTTTTCGCGATAAAAACGAAGGCACGCATATACGATCGTAGTGGGGAGGGGGGAGGAGCCCCTGTTTTTGATAACGCTGCGCTGCTCCGCGCCGCCCGCGCGAGTTTACCAGCGTGGGCGGTACGTGCCGAACTATGTCTGTCTGCCTGCATGTCTGTCTGCCTGTCTGACTGCCTGTCTGTCTGTCTGAGGATCTGCTGGTGAGCTTGTCTGTCTGGCTGTCTGGCTGACTGTGTGTAAGTGCGTCTGCATCGGTCTGCCGGCCTGGCTGTGTGGGTCTGATGGTCAGTTTCCTGTCCGTGCCTCTACTGGTCTACCCGTAGATCGGTGTGTCTGAGGGTAACTATTCTGCTGCACTGCCTGACTCACCGTGGAACAGACCCGGCGAAACCGATCCGGGAGTGGGTGCCCTGTGAAGCCCGACGGACCTCGTGGCGTCAGCAAACACCGCGCTTGCCACGCCTGCTCCCGCCCACCCCGTGGTCGGCCCTGCCTGGCGGCAGAGCCCGTATTGTTAGTTGGTGGAAGCGCCGCTGCTCCGACCTGGGCCGGGGCCGGAGGGGGGGGGCGGCCCGGCCGTCGGCCCCCTGGTTTCTGCTGTAGCGGGCGACGGGCGGGGGGCGGCCGCCTGCTGAGGGCGCTGGGAGGGCTGCGTGGGCGGGGAGGGTGGGGGCGTGGGCCGCTGCTGCACCGAGGCCGCCAGGCGGGATGGTGGGGCGACCCGGTCGTGATCGTATCTGCAGGCGGTACGGGGGCAAGTATCGCTGCGCCACGTGCACTCACAGACGCGCGGCGGTGTCTCCCATTCCAGCATGCGGGCCTTGAAGGCCCGTGCACCCTCCCCGAGGTCCGACCTCCCGCGTCCGACTGTCGCCTTCGATCCCCCCGCCCCAGCGGCTGGCTTGCGCTTTCCGGCTCCGGCGCCTGCTGCTTTCGCCGGGGATGTTTTCCACTGACGAGGGCGCTCCGCGAGGCTGTCCGAGGAACCCTCCACCAGCAACGCTTTTTGTCTCGTGAACTCCGGGACCGCCGGGGGTGGCCCAGAGCCGGGGGGTGGAGGCGCGTTGGGGTGTTCCCTCCACAGGGTACCCGCTTGTCCAGCGAGCTCGTGCATGTGGTCGTCGAGCCCCACGTTTATGGCGGTCAGGAGCGTCGCGCGAACTTGGGCCGGGTACGGGGCAAGGACCAGGAAGTGGTATTGCAGGTAGCTCTGCAACCTTTCCAATACTGCGTTCAGCTCCTTCTTCTGATTTCCAACGCGGGGCTTGCAGATGTCGGGGCCGCTCGCCATGCCGTACTCGAGGACGGCCACGAAGGCGGCGAAGAAGGTGCGAAGGTGTACTTCAGCCGGCATCGTGGCGGAGGTTTCCCCCGCAGGGGCTGGGGGGAAGAAATCTTCCACGGCGAGCTCGGCCAGGCTCTGGAGTTGCCTCGTAGTGGCCGTAGTGACGCCGGCGACCTTCTTCAGAATGAAGCGTTGGATGTCCGGTGTCAGCTCCTCGGCGACGCTGAAGCTTCCACGCGCGAGGAAGTATTTGGTCCCTGCCATGGACCGCCACACATCGGCCGCCAACCGAGCGTTGGCCTTGATGGCCGCCGTGGTCGCAGCAGCCTGGGGCTGAGGAAAAACCAGGGGAGGCTGGGCGCCGAGGCCACCTGGGCCCCATGACAGCGGCTGGGGCACGGCGAAGGCGGGGCCCGCAGGGTGGGCCCCCATCGCCACGTGTGGCGGGCCCAGCGGCTGGTGCCCCTGGGCTTGCTCGAGCGCGGTCACGCGGGCCGCGATCGCCTGGGAGCTGGCCGCTACCGCCTGCGTGGCCGCGACGACCTGCTGTAACAGGGCGGCCATGTCCGGCGGGGCCGCCGCAGGTTGCGCCGCAACTGGTGGGTCCACGGGGCCCGCGCCTGGGTTCGCGTGGGCAGCAGGGTCCGCGAGGCCGGCCGGTGGCCCGGGACGGGAACAACGCCGCCCTCGGCGGCTGCGCCGCCCGCGTCGGCCCCAGAGTCTTGGTTGACGGTGGCCATCTCGGGCACGAAAAAATTTGAATCCCGCGAGGGAGAGGGCTCGAAGAAAAGTCGATCAGATTCTAGCTGTCACGTACTGCTGGGCAGGCGCTTAAACGTGAACTCCGTCCCCTGCGGCGCAGCCTCGGAAAGCCAGCTACCTTTCGCTGTGTACTCCTGCTCCTCACGCTCGAGTGTATGCCCTCGGTCTCGTCTACCCCTGAGCGAGTCTGAAGGCAAGCCACGACTGTGTCGGCATAAATAAGTTTTTACTCTATATTTTTGCCGTTACCATACGGCCGATATTCGAATCCCAATCACGCCTCCACAAACTCCGCATTCTGCTTATTATTAAAACGCAGCAATGCGGAGTTTGTGGAGGCGTGATTGGGATTCGAATATCGGCCGTATGGTAACGGCAAAAATATAGAGTAAAACCTTATTTATGCCGACACAGTCGTGGCTTGCCTTCAGACTCGCTCAGGGGTAGACGAGTCCGAGGGCATACACTCGGCGTGAGAAGCAGGAGTACACAGCGAAAGGTAGCTGGCTTTCCGTGGCTGCGCCGCAGGGGACGGAGTTAACGTTTAAGCGCCTGCCCAGCAGTACGTGACAGCTAGAATCTGATCGACTTTTCTTCGAGCCCTCTCCCTCGCGGGATTCAAATTTTTTCGTGCCCGAGATGGCCACCGTCAACCAAGACTCTGGGGCCGACGCGGGCGGCGCAGCCGCCGAGGGCGGCGTTGTTCCCGTCCCGGGCCACCGGCCGGCCTCGTGGGCCCTGCTGCCCACGCGAACCCAGGCGCGGGCCCCGTGGACCCACCAGTTGCGGCGCAACCTGCGGCGGCCCCGCCGGACATGGCCGCCCTGTTACAGCAGGTCGTCGCGGCCACGCAGGCGGTAGCGGCCAGCTCCCAGGCGATCGCGGCCCGCGTGACCGCGCTCGAGCAAGCCCAGGGGCACCAGCCGCTGGGCCCGCCACACGTGGCGATGGGGGCCCACCCTGCGGGCCCCGCCTTCGCCGTGCCCCAGCCGCTGCCATGGGGCCCAGGTGGCCTCGGCGCCCAGCCTCCCCTGGTTTTTCCTCAGCCCCAGGCTGCTGCGACCACGGCGGCCATCAAGGCCAACGCTCGGTTGGCGGCCGATGTGTGGCGGTCCATGGCAGGGACCAAATACTTCCTCGCGCGTGGAAGCTTCAGCGTCGCCGAGGAGCTGACACCGGACATCCAACGCTTCATTCTGAAGAAGGTCGCCGGCGTCACTACGGCCACTACGAGGCAACTCCAGAGCCTGGCCGAGCTCGCCGTGGAAGATTTCTTCCCCCCAGCCCCTGCGGGGGAAACCTCCGCCACGATGCCGGCTGAAGTACACCTTCGCACCTTCTTCGCCGCCTTCGTGGCCGTCCTCGAGTACGGCATGGCGAGCGGCCCCGACATCTGCAAGCCCCGCGTTGGAAATCAGAAGAAGGAGCTGAACGCAGTATTGGAAAGGTTGCAGAGCTACCTGCAATACCACTTCCTGGTCCTTGCCCCGTACCCGGCCCAAGTTCGCGCGACGCTCCTGACCGCCATAAACGTGGGGCTCGACGACCACATGCACGAGCTCGCTGGACAAGCGGGTACCCTGTGGAGGGAACACCCCAACGCGCCTCCACCCCCCGGCTCTGGGCCACCCCCGGCGGTCCCGGAGTTCACGAGACAAAAGGCGTTGCTGGTGGAGGGTTCCTCGGACAGCCTCGCGGAGCGCCCTCGTCAGTGGAAAACATCCCCGGCGAAAGCAGCAGGTGCCGGAGCCGGAAAGCGCAAGCCAGCCGCTGGGAAAACGCAGCAATGCGGAGTTTGTGGAGGCGTGATTGGGATTCGAATATCGGCCGTATGGTAACGGCAAAAATATAGAGTAAAACCTTATTTATGCCGACACAGTCGTGGCTTGCCTTCAGACTCGCTCAGGGGTAGCCGAGACCGAGGGCATACACTCGAGCGTGAGGAGCAGGAGTACACAGCGAAAGGTAGCTGGCTTTCCGAGGCTGCGCCGCAGGGGACGGAGTTCACGTTTAAGCGCCTGCCCAGCAGTACGTGACAGCTAGAATCTGATCGACTTTTCTTCGAGCCCTCTCCCTCGCGGGATTCAAATTTTTTCGTGCCCGAGATGGCCACCGTCAACCAAGACTCTGGGGCCGACGCGGGCGGCGCAGCCGCCGAGGGCGGCGTTGTTCCCGTCCCGGGCCACCGGCCGGCCTCGCGGACCCTGCTGCCCACGCGAACCCAGGCGCGGGCCCCGTGGACCCACCAGTTGCGGCGCAACCTGCGGCGGCCCCGCCGGACATGGCCGCCCTGTTACAGCAGGTCGTCGCGGCCACGCAGGCAGTAGCGGCCAGCTCCCAGGCGATCGCGGCCCGCGTGACCGCGCTCGAGCAAGCCCAGGGGCACCAGCCGCTGGGCCCGCCACACGTGGCGATGGGGGCCCACCCTGCGGGCCCCGCCTTCGCCGTGCCCCAGCCGCTGCCATGGGGCCCAGGTGGCCTCGGCGCCCAGCCTCCCCTGGTTTTTCCTCAGCCCCAGGCTGCTGCGACCACGGCGGCCATCAAGGCCAACGCTCGGTTGGCGGCCGATGTGTGGCGGTCCATGGCAGGGACCAAATACTTCCTCGCGCGTGGAAGCTTCAGCGTCGCCGAGGAGCTGACACCGGACATCCAACGCTTCATTCTGAAGAAGGTCGCCGGCGTCACTACGGCCACTACGAGGCAACTCCAGAGCCTGGCCGAGCTCGCCGTGGAAGATTTCTTCCCCCCAGCCCCTGCGGGGGAAACCTCCGCCACGATGCCGGCTGAAGTACACCTTCGCACCTTCTTCGCCGCCTTCGTGGCCGTCCTCGAGTACGGCATGGCGAGCGGCCCCGACATCTGCAAGCCCCGCGTTGAAAATCAGAAGAAGGAGCTGAACGCAGTATTGGACAGGTTGCAGAGCTACCTGCACTACCACTTCCTGGTCCTTGCCCCGTACCCGGCCCAAGTTCGCGCGACGCTCCTGACCGCCATAAACGTGGGGCTCGACGACCACATGCACGAGCTCGCTGGACAAGCGGGTACCCTGTGGAGGGAACACCCCAACGCGCCTCCACCCCCCGGCTCTGGGCCACCCCCGGCGGTCCCGGAGTTCACGAGACAAAAGGCGTTGCTGGTGGAGGGTTCCTCGGACAGCCTCGCGGAGCGCCCTCGTCAGTGGAAAACATCCCCGGCGAAAGCAGCAGGTGCCGGAGCCGGAAAGCGCAAGCCAGCCGCTGGGAAAACGCAGCAATGCGGAGTTTGTGGAGGCGTGATTGGGATTCGAATATCGGCCGTATGGTAACGGCAAAAATATAGAGTAAAACCTTATTTATGCCGACACAGTCGTGGCTTGCCTTCAGACTCGCTCAGGGGTAGACGAGACCGAGGGCATACACTCGAGCGTGAGGAGCAGGAGTACACAGCGAAAGGTAGCTGGCTTTCCGTGGCTGCGCCGCAGGGGACGGAGTTCACGTTTAAGCGCCTGCCCAGCAGTACGTGACAGCTAGAATCTGATCGACTTTTCTTCGAGCCCTCTCCCTCGCGGGATTCAAATTTTTTCGTGCCCGAGATGGCCACCGTCAACCAAGACTCTGGGGCCGACGCGGGCGGCGCAGCCGCCGAGGGCGGCGTTGTTCCCGTCCCGGGCCACCGGCCGGCCTCGCGGACCCTGCTGCCCACGCGAACCCAGGCGCGGGCCCCGTGGACCCACCAGATGCGGCGCAACCTGCGGCGGCCCCGCCGGACATGGCCGCCCTGTTACAGCAGGTCGTCGCGGCCACGCAGGCGGTAGCGGCCAGCTCCCAGGCGATCGCGGCCCGCGTGACCGCGCTCGAGCAAGCCCAGGGGCACCAGCCGCTGGGCCCGCCACACGTGGCGATGGGGGCCCACCCTGCGGGCCCCGCCTTCGCCGTGCCCCAGCCGCTGTCATGGGGCCCAGGTGGCCTCGGCGCCCAGCCTCCCCTGGTTTTTCCTCAGCCCCAGGCTGCTGCGACCACGGCGGCCATCAAGGCCAACGCTCGGTTGGCGGCCGATGTGTGGCGGTCCATGGCAGGGACCAAATACTTCCTCGCGCGTGGAAGCTTCAGCGTCGCCGAGGAGCTGACACCGGACATCCAACGCTTCATTCTGAAGAAGGTCGCCGGCGTCACTACGGCCACTACGAGGCAACTCCAGAGCCTGGCCGAGCTCGCCGTGGAAGATTTCTTCCCCCCAGCCCCTGCGGGGGAAACCTCCGCCACGATGCCGGCTGAAGTACACCTTCGCACCTTCTTCGCCGCCTTCGTGGCCGTCCTCGAGTACGGCATGGCGAGCGGCCCCGACATCTGCAAGCCCCGCGTTGGAAATCAGAAGAAGGAGCTGAACGCAGTATTGGAAAGGTTGCAGAGCTACCTGCAATACCACTTCCTGGTCCTTGCCCCGTACCCGGCCCAAGTTCGCGCGACGCTCCTGACCGCCATAAACGTGGGGCTCGACGACCACATGCACGAGCTCGCTGGACAAGCGGGTACCCTGTGGAGGGAACACCCCAACGCGCCTCCACCCCCCGGCTCTGGGCCACCCCCGGCGGTCCCGGAGTTCACGAGACAAAAAGCGTTGCTGGTGGAGGGTTCCTCGGACAGCCTCGCGGAGCGCCCTCGTCAGTGGAAAACATCCCCGGCGAAAGCAGCAGGTGCCGGAGCCGGAAAGCGCAAGCCAGCCGCTGGGGCGGGGGGATCGAAGGCGACCGTCGGGCGCGGGAGGTCGGACCTCGGGGAGGGTGCACGGGCCTTCAAGGCCCGCATGCTGGAATGGGAGACACCGCCAGGCGTCTGTGAGTACACGTGGCGCAGCGATACTTGCCCCCGTACCGCCTGCAGATACGATCACGACCGGGTCGCCCCACCATCCCGCCTGGCGGCCTCGGTGCAGCAGCGGCCCACGCCCCCACCCTCCCCGCCCACGCAGCCCTCCCAGCCCCCTCAGCCGGCGGCCACCACCGGGGGCGGCGGCGCTCCCTCGGGCGGAGGTAGCCGGTCCCCGCCCGTCGCCCGCTACAGCAGACACCAGGGGGCCGACGGCCGGGCCGCCCCCCCCCCCGGCCCCGGCCCAGGTCGGAGCAGCGGCGCTTCCACCAACTAACAATACGGGCTCTGCCGCCAGGCAGGGCCGACCACGGGGGGGGCGGGAGCAGGCGTGGCAAGCGCGGTGTTTGCTGACGCCACGAGGTCCGTCGGGCTTCACAGGGCACCCACTCCCGGATCGGTTTCGCCGGGTCTGTTCCACGGTGAGTCAGGCAGTGCAGCAGAATAGTTACTACGGGTAGACCAGTAGAGGCACGGACAGGAAACTGACCATCAGACCAACACAGCCAGGCCAGCAGACCGATGCAGACGCACTTACACACAGTCAGCCAGACAGCCAGACAGACAAGCTCACCAGCAGATCCTCAGACAGACAGACAGTCAGACAGTCAGACAGGCAGTCAGACAGGCAGACAGACATGCAGGCAGACAGACATAGTTCGGCACGTACCGCCCACGCTGGTGAACTCGCGCGGGCGGCGCGGAGCAGCGCAGCGTTATCAAAAACAGGGGACCACGGTAGAGCTCGAACCACACGTCTGGCGACAGCTCGACTGTCCAGCTGAGCAGGTGGTCAGACACCCCACTTCTTGCGAACCGGACAGTGCCGCGGTTGCAGAAGGTTTCAAGACAGCAGGCGGGGTTGAGTATAGGTTCAGCGTACCCCTTGTTGGCTGCATACCTCCAGACGCACAGACAGACAAACAGACAGACAGACTGAAGACAGACAGACGTACAGGCGGACAGACAGGCAGGCAAACAGACAGGCAGACAGACAGGCAGGGAGGCAGACAGGCAGGCAGACAGACAGACAGGCAGACAGACAGGCAGACAGACAGGCAGACAGACAGGCAGGCAGACAAACAGGCAGACAAGCAGGTAGACAGACGGCCAACAGACAGACAGGCAGGCGGACAGACAGACAGACAGGCAGACTGACCGGCAGACAGACAGGCAGGCAGGCAGGCAGACAGACAGACATGTAGGCAGACAATGACCTCTTGTTCGAGGTGCAGAATCGTGCGAGGAAGGGAGGCCTGAACGGGGACACCGACCCAGACAGCGTTCCCCCGTGTCTGTGCGCGACCGCTCTCCCAAAGTTCCTCACAGAAGTTATTAGTTTGCGACAAAAGTTCCCCGAGAAACGCATATTGATGAGCAAGGCAGACGTGTCAGACGCGTTTCGAAACGTTAGGGTCGACCCCGATCAAGCCCATAATTTCTGCTACACGATCGGGGGTCTAGTGGTGGTGGATTTTCGGCTGACGTTCGGGTGGTCAGGGTCTCCGGGTTACTGGGGGGTCATGGCCGCTGCGGCCGAACACTCGCACTGCCACACCTCGTTAGAGTCAGTCCAGTTACTTGGAGAAGGACAAGCAATGATGGCGCACGTCAAAATCGTAGACCGTTGGGAAGTAGGAAAGCCAACCCCGGTCCCCGCAGACGCCAAAATCAGAGCGCACCCAGGGGGGGGCAGGTGAGACCCCTTTTTTCACCACGGTGCACGTAGACGACTACCTGTTAGTTAGGGTACAGCAATCAGACAGCGACAGGACCGCCCTTATCGCATCGGCCTCCCTCGCGTCCGACCACGTGCGATTGTTCGGACCTGGGGCGGAGGGAGAGACCCCGATCCTCGCCCCGAAGAAGAGCACAGATTGGGACACCACGATCGACGCATTAGGTTTCACTGTCAACTCACACACCCTCACAATCTCGTACCCGCGCGAAAAAACCGAAGCGATTAAGAGGCTGTTATTCGACCAGTGGCCCGCGAGCAGACGGCACGCTAAAGTAAAGGAGGTGCTCAGCGTCGCGGGCAAGCTGTGGAACCTCACGTACGTAGTCAGAGCGGGCAGATATTTCGTGTGGAGGCTCTTACGCCTATCTGACCTCCACGACGCGCAGAATCAAAAACAACAGAACCGTACCGTGCGCCTTGGTCGAGAGTTTTACGCCGACCTCCTCTTTTGGAAGTGGGCAATCGACCACGAGCTCCTGCAAGCAGGAGAGGCTCTCAGCGGGCCGTGTTACTCGGCGATGAAGCATCCGGCAAAACGGCACTACTTATCAGACGCCAGTTTTGAAGCGGTCGGCGGGTATTGCGTCGAGAGAAAGGTGTACTGGCGATACGACTTACCAACAGAATTGACAAACGAGCTAAAGGACAAGGCCCCGCGCCGCGAAACCTGCACTATCACGATCAATCTGCTCGAACTGCTCGGGATGGTCGTGACGGCCTGTGTGATGCTCGAGTTAGTAGGGGACTTGCCCGCGGTTGACGGGGACCCGGTTTTGATGCGGGGCGACAACGCGGCGGCCGTGTCTTGGCTTAGTCGGTGCGGCGGGGCCAGGGATAAGCGAGCGTGCTTACTCATGAGAATGCTGGGCCGCCTCGAAATTAAGGGCCGGTGGAGCCACATCGCGAGGCATATCCCCGGTGTCCGCAATACTCTCGCTGACGGAATATCGCGGTGGCCCCGCGAAGTTTTAGGTAGTAAAGTCAGGGAATTGACGAATTCGGACGACTGGTCAGAACGGGCGACCGGAAGGCAAGGGGTAGAGATTTTCAATGTTGTGCTCGGAACAATTTGCTTTGCCACCCGCCACGATGAACGGTTATGGAACCTCATGGAGAATCGAATGGCCGACACCGCGTGATTCGCCCTCGTGGTGTCTTGCTTCTGGACCCCCCCCCGCCTCCGAAAAATATCGTCCGCCTGTTTCCCCCTCCTGTTTCACGAGCAGGATCGGGGAACAAGGAGGAGGTAGCGCGGTTGGTGGAAACCCTGGCGCTGGGTTCAGTCGGGAAAAGTACTCAGAAGAACTCTTCGGGAAAGTGGAACGTCTGGGTGAAGGAAAGGAGGTCGCAGGGTAAGGGGCCGTGGCTGCACGACGACGCGGACCCGGATCAGGTGCTCGGGGAACTGTTGGAATTCATGGCGTCGCGCTGTTTCGTGCACAGTAACCAGCAGTCGACTGTTAGGGGGTATTTGGCCGCGATCAAGTATTTCCACAAGATGTACGCCGGTTGGGAACTGCCCACTCCGCACTGTATGATCGTAGCCGTAGGAAAAGGGATCGGCCGCGCGCACGGGATGACACCGAAAAAGGCGACGGTCCGGTTGCCCCTGACGTGGTCGATGCTGTCGCAAGGGCAGCGAGTGGTGACAAACATGGCAGACGGGGGCGGTATCATGTGGCTGGGTCTCGCTCTGTCGTTTTCCTTGTTGTGTAGAGCGTCGGAGTTGTGGGCGTACGCGGACGGTAAAGTTCACCCCGAGTTCTGCTTGACACATAACTGCTTAACATTCTTAGAGGGAGACGAGCAAGTCGTGTTCGAGAACCGCGCCCGCGCGAACGCGGTGCAGGTGCGTTTCCTGGCGTCCAAAAGCGACCAGAAAAGGGCGGGTTGCACGATTACTCGAACTAAGGTGGCGGAGGGGTCGGTGGACGCAGGAGGCCCCGCGGGAGTCTTTGAAGCGCTGCTGGAGCTTCTCAGCGTACACCACCAGCTCCCAGGGGAGGCCCCCCTCACAACCAGGCTCACGCCGTGGGGTTGGAAAGTGTTCACAAAGACGGAAGCGGTAGCAGCGTTGAGGCTTTGGTAGGAAGCAGCGGCCGAGACCCAGCTCAGTACGCCCTGCATTCAGCAAGAATCCGGGGAGCAACCCAGTTGGCTGCCCGAGGGATCCCCGAGCTGCAGATACAATGGGCAGGCAGATGGAAGTCCGGAGCTTTCATGACGTACGTGCGGGCGGCAGGGGAAGGCGCACAGTCGGTCTCAGCCGCCCTAGCGAGTAAGGAGTTGACGGATTCAGGCTGCCCATATTGCGCGAGAGTTATTTTGCCCCGCAAGGGAAGTAGCGGGGCATAGGATTTCGGGTTAGCCTGATATACCGTATGTATTTAGTTTTCGTTTGGGGGGGGTTTCGTAGTTATTTGGGTAAAAATTACGGCGCGCCCCACGGCGGGTTTCGTAAGGCGTTTGCCCGACGTGCCTCTCTGCACCTGCAGGTTTTGGTGGGCACGGCGGCAAAAACGCGCCGGCATTCGAAAACTAATAATCCAGAAATCTTGAGCTGCAACAAATATAGCTTTACGCAGAAATGCGGAGTTTGTGGAGGCGTGATTGGGATTCGAATATCGGCCGTATGGTAACGGCAAAAATATAGAGTAAAAGCTTATTTATGCCGACGCAGTCGTGGCTTGCCTTCAGACTCGCTCAGGGGTAGACGAGACCGAGGGCATACACTCGAGCGTGAGGAGCAGGAGTACACAGCAAAAGGTAGCTGGCTTTCCGTGGCTGCGCCGCAGGGGACGGAGTGCGCCTGCCCAGCAGTACGTGACAGCTAGAATCTGATCGACTTCCCACCCGCCCGCCCTGTCGCTCAAGAGAGGGGGGGAATCAGGTTGCAACAAGTCGTGACGATTGTTGGCTGTGAGAGTTATTTTGCCCCGCAAGGGAAGGAGCGGGGCATAGGATTTCGGGTTAGCCTGATATATACCGCATGTATTTAGTTTTCGTTCGGGGGGGGTTTCGTAGTTACTTGGGTAAAAACTACGGCGCGCCCCACGGCGGGTTTCGTAAGGCGTTTGCCCGGCGTGCCTCTCTGCACCTGCAGGTTTTGGTGGGCACGGCGGCGAAAACGCGCCGGCATTCGAAAACTACTAATCCAGAAATCTTGAGCTGTAACAAAGCTACATTTTTCTAATAATCACCTGGTACTAAATTTTCTAAACCACAGGATACCACCAAAATGTAGAAAAAACCAAATCATGGAACCACCATCCACTTGTCCATGACACTCTTCTGTCAACAAGGTATCGCGGTACTCGTATCGGGGGAAGATCGGAGATAGCGCCACACAGCACCACGATCGATTGTCGATCATAGCGATTGGCCACCAGTCAGTGTTCTCTCAGAAGGCAGAGTAGCTGCTGCTACAAATCTATCATCACAGCAGTAGTAGTGCGTGGCGAAAAACACCTGCTGCTGCTGTGTTGAAAAGACAATTAATTGAAGTCATCCGGTATGTACACGGCACTGTTCCGTTCAAGTTTACAACAGCAACAACCGGTAAGCGGTGGGCCACTTCGTTCCCATTGAATTGCGTTGTCGAGTCACCTTGCAGTGGTAGTAGTGCCCACGTCCCACGTGCTCCCGTCGACGTCCCGGAGCACGCTAGCACCCAACCTCAACACACCTCAATGTCCACATTCCACATTCCACGGAACAGGGAATCTGCAGAAAATTTCTAAAAAATTCCGGCTCGCGGGACGGTCAAAAAGAGCCAATCAGAAACATCAGAATTATCCACACGTAAAGCAAGTAAGAAGGTAGCAAAACCTGTGACGGTGCACTCTCTGTACACAGCAGCCAGCAGCGGCGAAACACACGGTAGGGGAGGGAGGGAGAAGCAGAAGGAGACCAGAGGGGGCAAGGGACAAGGGCAGCCCGTTTTATTTGCCTCTTTGTATTTAGTGGAGCCATCCCCGAGGAGAGTGGAGAGGTGAGTCCAGTATTCACGTAGAATGTTCTTTGTTTAGAGAGACGGTTTGGAAGGACCAGCGGGCGTTTTCATGAAACAAGCGTGGCATGCCGTGACGTCGCACCGGAAAACGCGGAAGACAACACGTACCACCACGATAGTAGTAACGCACCCTCTTCGACGGACATTTGAGGGGTGACTTTGTGCGCAACAGAAAGAGTACAAACACCGAGCGATGCGTGCATGGAATGGTCTCGGTCTTCCCAAAGCCACCGTTTTGGTTGGTTCGGTGTTCCCCTCTTGCTTTTGGAGCTCGGAAAAAAAGCGTCGGATTATTGTCTTGCGTGTGACGTGGTAGTACCAGGTACTATCAATATTCAAGCAACTGATTAAGTTTTTTCAGCTCAAGAAAAAAAACACCGATTTACATCGGAACGGCGTTTACGCTATGTTGTCGGAGGGAAAAAATAATAATAACACCACCACCAGACACCAGACCCCCAGTATCATCGATCGCAAGTTGCAGCATGTTGACATGTTGACCTGCCGCTAAAGCACCACAACACCATTATTTGCTGAAGATAGCCCTACTTTCGTTCCACCGCAAGCCTGCGCAATCTACGAAACCCCGTCGCATCTTCAGCGAAAACCAGTACGTTTACCAAAACAGTAACAAACACGCGCAACGTTACTGCGACCGATTAACTCCCCCTCCACTGACTCCCTCAAAAGCACGGGCGGGTGGGTGGGAACTTAAACTAGTCTGTATCACACCTTGGACCTGTAGCTCTGACTCTGCTCCCCTACGCGCTCCGCGTGCAGGTCGTCGCCTACACAGCTGGGCCAGGTGTACCCAACGCTATCGCTCATACGACTATGAATTACCGCATTGATCTGATTGGCCAAACTTTTTACGTACGTACAATACCCATATTTTCTCATAATATTCTGCTTTGCACTTTGCTTTCGAAGTTGTATTATATTAATGCGCAACCCCCCGCCCGAAGAGGGGGGTTGGAGATGGGAATACCCCGGGGCTGCCCCGCCGACAACCCCCCGCTAACATCCGTATACACGAGTCAACTCCCAACCCAACTGGCGACATCGAACTCTCGACGCCAGCCTCCAGCACAAACTGGTAGTTGACCCGTATTACGAATGTAGTCCCACCCCCCCCGCCCCCCCTACTCGCGAGTCGTAGAGTGCACACGGGATAACACACTTCTTTGTAATTCCGCGTTTGCCTAACTAGTCAACGCCCATCGGCCCTCACGCTGCAACACCGCTGGTGTTGCACCCCCTGCCGACAAGTGCGTTGCGCCTCCAATCCTCAGGGAGTGCAAGGCGTACTCCTCCGCACGCACACCCGCCAACGCAACCGCTTTCCGCAAAGCTGCCGTTGCTTGATGTTGTGTCCACATGGACCATCTGCCATTACCAACGCCAAACGCAACCAAGGGGGCCGAAGAGGGAAGAAGCGAGTAACAAGACATCAATTCGATCATTAGATCGACGGCGCCGCCACCTTCCCCCACGCGTATCGACGGACCCTTTCGCACACGCGTGACAACCGCCCCTTTCCGCAGTTGGTCACCCTTCGACCCGCGAAACCGAACCTCAACACGATCCGCGGTTGACCACTGCGCAACAGTAAGCTGAATATTTCCGCGAAAGAAGGCAACATCAGCACGCCGCAAACAATAAGTCTCGTGAACTCGTAACCGGGTTTCCGCGAACATTTCTGACGCGCGAGTCCAGAGACAGAACGAAGCGCACAGGGCCGGCCACAAAACACGACCCCCGGCACGCCACGTGGGGATCAGCTTCTCGCCCGCGAGCAGCATATCCCACGAACAGCACTCATATTAACGAGGACGGAAGCGCGATCCCAGCGTGAGATACCGTCCGCGGCAACGTTAAAAATACCCCGTACGTGTTTCGCGTCAAAGTGCCAACCAAAGGACAAGTCGAGCACACCAAGGAGGCGCATCAACGCGCCCAATCTCGGCTCCTTCCCGCCTCGACAACGCCGCACCCACTCTACGGCTTCTTGCGTTGTCGCCACGCCACCACACGCCGTCCCCCAACGCGGCCGGGCGCTCGGCGCACGGAGATACGAGGACCCACGCGGAGACGACCATACCTAGCAGTTCGAGGACGTTAATCGATATATCGTTCTCGCCTGCAACTGACTTGCTCGACCCGCAAAAGCGAGATCGTTCCCCGGCGTCAAGATCGTATCTCCTGTACACCCCAGTTTCAAGGCAGAAACCCCCGACAGCGGTTTTGGATGCATCCGAAAACAGAGTACGTTGGAAGGGGCGCTCAAGCAAATGATACATCGGAGCCGACAAGGTTCCTCCGCGCGCGTCCAATCCTTCCTCAACAAACCACCGCCAAAACTGGAGGTCCCCTTGAAACTCGGGCCCCAAGACGAGGCGCCGCCCAGGGTTGGCCGTACGAAAACCAAAATCAGCTCCGGCAGATATGCGCGGCATACCCACCGAAGCCAACAAACGGTTCACGAAAAACCGCCCCGGACGCACAGCAAAGGAGACATGTATGAGGAAGCCAACGAGCTGCGACACCTGCCTCGCTGAAGCAGCTGTACGAGACGAGGGCCACTCCGCAAGGAGATTTTGCAGCTTGAGGCGCTTATGGGACGGCAACGTAACCGTAAGCGCCTCCGTGTCAATGATCCAACCCAACACCTCCAGTTGCGTGTCCCAGTCAGTGATTTTTCTGGCGGACAGGAGGGGCGGATCAGAGACACCACGTTCGCCCAACAAGCGAAAATGGTCCGATGCCAGCGACTGGACAGCGCGCAAACAACGGCGACCGTCCGGCCACCATTGCAACTCGACGAGAATGCCATCGTCTACGTAATACCTCACAAAGAAGTAGTTGCCGGCGTTGCCACCAGAGCCAGAAACAGGCCCACAATCACCCGGGATAGATACAACTGGAACCCCCCGCGGCGGGGAAATTCTGACGTGCGCGACGGCAGCAGCCCCGTGTTGGGAAACATCTGCGCCTTGAAACGTAGAGTGGGTGTGAGCATGCTCGAGCGCGGGTGCCATCAACCCCCAAAACCCCGGGCTATTACGCCACCCAAATTGCAAGCGTAAATCCACGACGACGCGATCACCGAACACGTAACCGAAAACCGGCGCACCTGCCGGGTCAACCAAAACCTGTCGAAACGCATCTTTGACGTCCACACGGCACAAGAGGATTCGAGCACTACTACCGTAGGTCTGCCTCAAAAACATTACCCGTAGTAAAACCTCACGAAGCACGTGGCCGAGCTCGGACGGTGGCGCGGAATCAAAATCCGTGTCACCGTCAACACTGGTCCGACCCCCCGCGCGCGCAAACGTGAGATCGTGACTAATCCGAAATTTGGGTTCGAGAACGACGCTAAGCGGTGAAATACGAAGCCCCAAACTTTCGCCAGCGAAACGCAGATCAAATACCAATGCGCGGCCGTACACGACGTCCTCGCACATCTTTTTGTGGATCGCGACGTCGTGTTGTGCGATTCCCGGGTGATTACCGTAAGCGATTTCAGCGGTCAGATTCCCCCCTCCTGATACCCCCACTGGTGCGCCCGGCGCCAACACGCGATGTAGTAAGGAGATAGAGGGAAATTTCTTGACGGATCCAAACCATTGCCGTACGGTAGCCACGTCAATTTGCGGCGGAAACAGTGAAGGGCCGATGGTGGATGTAAGTAGGGCAACGCCGCCCTGACACTGTCTCAAGAGGGAGGAGCTTACCGATGCGAGATGACCGAGGCTCGCGGAGCCTTGCTCGGCCATCGACTGCACCACAACCGCCCGAGCATCCAACCAAGCGTCGACCGTAACGAGTCGCAAGGCATCCGAACGTACGCCATCAACCGCCCCTTGTACACGCAGCAAGTCAGCCGGCAAATCACGCACACGCACACAAGAAACCGTACATTTCTCTCCGAAGGGGACCGAGCCCGGAGCCACCGCCACGCGAGCACGCCCCACACCCCCATCGCCAGCCAGAGCTACCAACGCACGCCCACGCCGCCCCCCCCCTACGCCTTGGGTGGCCGGCCTGTCCCCCGCTCCCCCGCTGGCCCCCGGCACCGTCACCGCTCTACCAACGGCAAGCTCAGCAGCCGCCCCCCTAGGTGTTGGCCCAATCGACAGGAAGGGCCCGTGTCCTCATCCAGAACCCGCGCCGCCACCACCACCCCCGGACCCACCGCGGGGCTCTGAGCGCAGCGCCAACGCCCGCACCAACAGCCGGCGCCGCCGAACTGCCTCTGTCGCGAAGGGCATCAGGTGAAGTGGCGTCGGCCGGGGGAGCCGAATGCAAGAATTTGCAGTTGGAGAACCGGTATCGGCCCAGAGAAGCAAACTGCCGGCACTGGCCATCGATTTTTTTCCGTGGTGTACCGGGGCTGGCCGGGTTGCTTTTTCTCTTGGACGGCCCGTCCTGGCTGTCGCGGGGGACGTGCAATCCTTCGACGATCTTGAGCACGTCGCCGCCGCTAGAGCAAAAGGCGCTCGTGCGCTTGAACGAAGGCACGGGCGGCATCGAGAACATGAAGTCGGACGGAGGGGGCACCATCGGCGGACGGACTTGCTGTGCAAATCGCATGAAGTCGTTGACCCACAAGCGAAGATCGTCGTTTACCATCTCGCTCATGACAGCCCGCGCCGCGGAGCCAGAGAGCAAGATAATATTGCTCAGGGTGTGCCGGCGTCGGCCGACGCTGACGTGAAGGCGGCATCGATCGTTGCCACCCCCTCCCGGCAATGACGGTCGCCGTCGCTGTCGAGGGAAAACCCAACAGACAGGACCGCCACAAGAGCCTGGCGCGAGAAATCAAGGCGGTCAGCGACCATCAGCATTTGCTCGACCATCCCTTCCGCCCGTGGCCCGTACGCACGAACGTCAAAGTCACTGATCGCGCGGAGCTGGGTAGCCCCTGACGTCGTGACGTTGACGGCCTCGCCTACGAAGGACTGGATATCCGCCGCCGAGTCGCCAATGTTGGGAGGTATGCGCCCGCGGAGCACCCGATGTTTTCAGGACGCCATCTTTTTCCAGAGCGCCGTGTCGTCGGTTAATTGCGACTTTTGGACTTGGCGCTCCCTCACGTCCCCACTGTACCGCGGGGCCGGCTGCCGATCGGCAAAGTTGTCCATGAACTGCTGAAGCATGGCCTCGACGTTCTCGATTTTTGACGCGCCACCAGCCACCGCATCCTGCAGGGTTTTGAAGGAGGCGAGCAGTCGATCCATCGTCGACTTGAGGCGGAACACGTTTCCGTCTATCCGAGCAAACTCGCCAGACACCTGCCCTTGCCAGTGCAGCACTTCAGCCGATGTGACCGCCGCAGCCTCGGACACAGCGGGACTGGGGCTGAGCAAAGATGGTGCCGCGGTGGCAGACGCAGCAATAGCAGCAGCCGAAGCGGCTGCGGCACGGCGACCCTCGGAGTCAGCTTGCACAGCAGCCAGAGCTTCGGCACGGCGAGCGTCGACCCCAGCTTGCACAGCAGCGACAGCAGCATAAGCCTCTGCCTCGACTCGCGTAGCATCCGAGGCAGCCTGATTAGGACCGCGTACAGCAGCAGCCACGAGAGCTTCAGCCTCCGGTGATTTGCACTCTTCCATCGTCGGGGAGGGCACGAACTTAAACTAGTCTGTATTACAGCTTGGACCTGTAGCTCTGACTCTGCTCCCCTACGCGCTCCACGTGCAGGTCGTCGCCTACACAGCTGGTCCAGGTGTACCCAATGCTATTGCTCATACGACTATGAATTACCGTATTGATCTGATTGGTCAAACTTCTTACGTACGTACAATGCCCATATTTTCTCATACTTCGATAATAATCTGCTTACATCGGAACGGCACCTACGCTGTGTTGTCGGAGGGAAAACATAATAATAACACCACCACCAGACACCAGACCCCCAGTATCATCGATCGCAAGTTGCAGCATGTTGACATGTTGACCTGCCATGCTAAAGCACCACAACACCATTATTTGCTGAAGATAGCCCTACTTTCTTTCCGACGAGGGGGGGCGGTTTTTCACGAGCGTGTCCAGGGAAAGATGTAACAGAAAGCGTTTTGGGAGAGCCCAAAAACGGCATGGAGGTACATGAGGCTAGCTGAAGTGCATTCACCAGGGACAACGGGACACACTAAGGTCCCAGGAATTACGGATGAGCAATATAGGCATATCCTCGAGGAGGGAGATGGAAAGTTGTTGAAAACAATCACCTATCCAAAGCGTTTTGGGAGAGCCCAAAAACGGCATGGAGGTACATGAGGCTAGCTGAAGTGCATTCACCAGGGACAACGGGACACACTAAGGTCCCAGGAATTACGGATGAGCAATATAGGCATATCCTCGAGGAGGGAGATGGAAAGTTGTTGAAAACAATCACCTATCCAAAGCGTTTTGGGAGAGCCCAAAAACGGCATGGAGGTACATGAGGCTAGCTGAAGTGCATTCACCAGGGACAACGGGACACACTAAGGTCCCAGGAATTACGGATGAGCAATATAGGCATATCCTCTAGGAGGGAGATGGAAAGTTGTTGAAAACAATCACCTATCCCCGTCTGGAGGAACGTTTCATCCAGGAGCAGTCTGTGGGTTTTCAAGGTTCACTCGTGGTAAGCTCTGCTTCTTCGCACGAAGTAAGAAGATGAAAAGTTGAGACTCCATCCACCCACCCCACGAGCATACATGATTCAGCAGGTCAGCAGGATTTATATACCCTGACAACATCCGGGGGAGTCACCGACCTATATCCTTCATGAAAAAAAAGACCGGTCGCCCCGTTGGCGTATCAAGTTATCCTCGAGCCTGGTATAGGTCGGTTTCGTGAGTTCGAGCCCCGCCTAGTGCATACTCGTATCAATTCGTTGGGAGTTTCTCTTGCGCACAAATTGACTTGCGGAAAGCGCGAGAGCGTGAGTTAGCAACACTCGATGAAAAACCGACGAGCGGTGGAATTGCTGAACCCTATGCGCAAAAACCTGGGGGAAGAACCGGGGGGAAGAAAGGACGACACCTGTGACGACGGCTTGTCCAGAGCTGGAAAGTAGAAGTGTGAGAAGAAAGAAAAAAACACTTTCATGAGGATCAAACATATTGTTGTTGTTCTCACATTAACTCGCATAATCAAGTCCGTGGTCACAGGACAGGCTCCAGTCACTATGGAGCTGAGGAATACACCAGGGAAAAACACAAACAAACCAAAGGTGGTACACGCATATATCACAGCTGACGCAATTAATGCCTCCGCCAGAAACATACAAAAGTGAAATCGGGAGTCAGCTTACGATGTGCCAGGTCCATACTTGTGCGTACGTCTCACTACTCGCGCCTGAAAAAACCGACTATCCGGCTTGCTACCCAAGAAAGACTACCACGTATATCTTGCACGTAGTACCTATCACTACGCATACGCACGACAGACGCAAGTCAACTGGGAAAATGAAACAAAGAAAATAAAAGAAGATGAACGAAAGGAAAGAAAAGAGAAAAAAGCGAAAAAAACGAAGAAGGAAAGAAAAGAACAGAAAAGACAAGAAAAACTAGAAAAGATAAGACTAGAAGAGGAAGCAAGGAAAGGAAAAAAGAAAAAATGTCATACTTTTAATAGCAGACCCTAGGAACTGACTTAAGACTGCATTGGGCTCATAGAGGGTATCAAGTGCATCGTCAATGGCACTGAGGAGAGAACGCAACATGGCGAAGAAGTCAGGGCGGTCTTACGCTATCTTGTGACGGCCATTGAAAGGCCCACAAATTTCATGACGATGATGGCCAGACCCAGACTTCAGTCTCTTCGGCATGACGCCCCCCCTTCCACCCCCCCCTTCCCCCCTTCCCCCCTCGCCCCCTGCCCTCTTCCCCCCTCCCCCCTCCCCCCTCCCCACTCCCCCCCTCCCCACTCCCCCCTCCCCCTTCCCCCTCCCCCCCTCCCCCCCTCCCCCCTCCCCCCCTCCCCCCTCCCCCCCTCCCCCCTCCCCCCCTCCCCCCTCCCCCCTCCCCCCCCTCCCCCCTCCCCCCCTCCCCCCCTCCCCCCCTCCCCCCCTCCCCCCTCCCCCCTCCCCCCTCCCCCCTTCCCCCCTCCCCCCTTCCCCCCCTCCCCCCTTCCCCCCCTCCCCCCTCCCCACGGCTGCATAGAGATGCCGACGGTGGATGGCGCTGCCGCAGCCTTTGCGCGTCGCTCTGCAGCTTTGCATCTCTCCGTTTCATGCCAATTCCGCATGAACAACTCGGCTTCCTCCTCTACTGTCGAAACCATCTGCCGGCCTTCTGAGCAGCCGTTCGCCACCCTTCGAATTTCATCCCAAAGACCGGCATATCCTCCCTCAGATGAGCCATCCAGTCTTTCTCTTACTCCTCTGAGTAGCCCTTGCCCCCAACGAGCTCCCCAAACATCACCCTCTGTGGCGGAAGCCCCCATACGTGCTACAAATCCCGCAAACAATATCCTCCGTTTGCGTACTATCGCCTCGATGCTCTCGGAAGCTGTCTTGGCAAGCGCGTCGGCGTACGATAGGGTGTGGTCGTCACGCTTCCGTTTCCGTCATCCGAGGCATCGGAGGAGCATGGAGTGGTGGACCCGTCGTAGCCTGTCATAGTCAGGCTTGTTCGGGCTCCACGTCATGCAACCGTAAAGCAGTGTCTCGACCACCTCAGCTTTCAGCAACCGCACCTTCAGCCGTGAGCGCACACCCGGGCGATAATGGATTTCCACCTTGTACCGCTGGAATCACGCCCAGGCTCTCTGAAGACGCCGCATTATTTCAATGCTAAGGTCTCTGTCTGCGGTGATAGCCCCGCTCCAAGTACACAAACTCGATTGTTTGTTTGTATACCTGGCCGGCTGCATTGATGATGAACGACACCTTCCCCCCGCCTTTCGTTTGCAGGCACATGATCTCTGTTTTCGCCTCAGAGACCGTAAGCCCGAACGCCGAGCACGCAGTCACGATCACCGTCATCATCCTTTCCAACCCTTCTGATGATCGCGATATGATGCCCGCATCGTCACCGCACAGCATACCCCACAACCTCTGCACCTCCTCCTCCTCCTTCCCCCCCCCGCCCGTCGACTTTGCCTGTGCGTGGTGTGCCCTTCTCGTCTCCTTTCTCCTTTCGTTGGAGCTGCACCATGTTGTCCGTAATGGCTGCATCAGAGAGGAAGCCTTTCTCGGCTACACGCAGTACCGCCGTGAAAAATGTGTTGAACAGCAGTGGCGCGAGCACGCATCCTTGCCTGAGACCTTGCCCCACGAAACTCTCCGTCATCCAGCCGCTCGCATGCTTGCATGCCGTCGTGGAATTGGCGGATGACGGCGAGCATTCTCGATAGCACGCCAAAACGAGCAAGGACATCCCACAGAAGGGTTCGGTCGACGGAGTCACATGTTTTTGTTGCATGCCGTCGTGGAATTGGCGGATGACGGCGAGCATTCTCGATGGCACGCCAAAACGAGCAAGTACATCCCACAGAAGGGTTCGGTCGACGGAGTCACATGTTTTTGTTGCATGCCGTCTTGGAATTGCCGGATGACGGCGAGCATTCTCGGTGGCACGCCAAAACGAGCAAGGACATCCCACAGAAGGGCTCGGTCGACGGAGTCATATGGTTTGGTGAGGTCGATAAAGCACAAGTACAAGGGGGTGTCCTTCTTCCGCGCCAGTTCCTGCAGTCGTCGTACTACGAACATCATGTCAACCGTCGAGCGTTGGGGTCTGAACCCACACTGTTCCTTCGGCAAATGTTCTCGCGTTCGTAGTAGTCACTCAGGCGACCCGCGATGACTTTGAGGAGTACTTTGCCTACGTGAGCCACGAGGGAGATGCCACGATAATTGCCACACTCTATCCGATCTTTTTTCTTGTGCAGCACCTTAATCGTTGCATCTTTCCATTGTTGCGGCACGACACCTCTCCTCCACACAGCGACGATGATATCGTGGAACTTTCCGTGTGTCCAAGCCTCCTTAGTCGGCCAAGACCTTCAGGAGCTCGGCCGGGAGGTCATCGGGCCCTACCACCTTTCTGTTTGCCAAAGCACGAATCGTCTCTTCTACTTTGTACCAAGACGGGACATTGTCCAGTGGTCTGCATGGGGGCCACTGCTTAAGTTCGTCCACAATGCTCGAATCAAGGGTCGGCGACTTGGTGTTAAGCAATAATAAAACCACCTCACCCACCGCTCCCGGATTAGGGCATTATCCCGCAGCAATCGACCTTCCTCGTCCTTGATGTACTGCGAGTTAAACGTCCTCTTCTCTTCAACATCCATCCCCTTTAGATGTTTGTAGTAGCCAAACTGACCACCTTCTCGGATACGCGCTTCGAGTTGGCTGACGTAATCTTCGAAGAACCTCTGTACAGCTTCCGCCGGCGTGCGTTTCAGCTGTTTGGTGGTCGCCTTCAAGGCTCGCCGTAGACCACGATCATTTGGGGCAGGACGAAGCCGTTTCCTCGCGTCTTCCCTATCCTGCCATCGTGCACACAACTCCGCTTTCGTCTCCTCGGTCGTACACCAACCCCTCGGTAGTTGCTTGCGCCGAATAGAGGGCGCCATGTCGGCCGCATTCGACAGTAGAGTCTGGGTTAGTACTGAGGTCGTGTCATCAACGCTTCCGGTATTTGTACCGGGTATCGGGGAGGAATACATGGCGGCTATCGTTTCTTGGAGGTTCATCCGGAAGTGCGGGTTCGCCTTTAACCTTGGTAGATCAATAGCCCGCCGGTTCTTGATGACTCTCTTTGGGCGATTTGGTGCGATGCGATCCAAAAGGCGAATATTGCCGAACACGAGATTGTGGCCCAACTCAGCATTCTCCTTCGGTGGGGTCCGCACAAGTGATATTACATACCAATCGTCTATCCACTTGCCGTGTCCGTATGTAGTCAATCCTGTTCTGGGCTTTTCCTCGGTTAGGACTTGGAAAGTGTACGATATACGACGAGCGAGTGTAGCATAGTACGTGTTAAAGAGGGCGAGTTTGTTGTGTGTTGCGTGAATCAATAGTCGCTCTCCGTTGCCGTTCAGTTCATCACGTCCGTATGCACCCATTACCTTACTGTCGGTCCATCCAATACCTCTCATGCCGGTACGAGCATTCGCGTTCATCAGGACAAGGAGGTAGTCCCCACTGGGTACCCCCTTGACCACCTCATCAAGTGCACTCTAAAAGTGGTATTTTTCGCTGGTGCTCTGATGGAGAGTGGGAGCATCCTAGCCTACAATAAAAGACATGCCGTTAGATTTCCCTTCAAGTTGGACGCGAATTTTCATCAATCTAGCACTGATGCACTCAACCGCGACGTCGCCCTTATCCATCCCTGCCACGATAGACTCTCCAACAGCTAAGCCTACCCCGTGGTTCCCCTTCTTCTCGTGATTTCCTCCGTCTGCTCCCCGAGCAAAACACTATATACCCCGCCTCCGCAAAAGCAATTTTCCCATCGCGCCTCACCTCCTGCAATCCTATGACGTCACAACCTGTGTCCTCGGTAGTCTTCAGTATCACCTCGGCGTGGCCTATGCCGTTTGTGCCCTTGGAAGCAAGTATGCGAACGTTGAGCGTATCCACGACGAGTTCCCCCACTCTGGACCTAGCCCTTGCATCTGTGTGTAGCTTCTGAGCAGCCTTTCGAATCCTCCTACGTCCCCTCCTTTTCTTCCGAGCGTCCGATTTTCTCCCTTCCACCCTCCGTTTTTCCCATACAGAGTATTTCCCTCTCTTTGTCTCCCTTTGCCCAGCCCGTTTCTAGCCTAAATGCCAACGTGAAGGGGGCACCAGTCCCGACACGCCACGTCCATCTCCTGCCCGACTTTGGTGCTTACTCACGTGGGTTCGATGCTCTATTCTCTGTTCGATACGAGCCCCACGCTGTCCGCGGCGGTGACGCGACATTACGTCCGCAGGCAAGTCTCATGCGTAAAAAAAATCCGCGAGGAACATTTTTGGCTTGTCGCTGGCTGTCACCGCCGGCCCGGTCATCCTCGAGGGCTAGTTCAGCGCGCGAGTACGTTCGACGCCACACTCCCACTCAGGGGCTCTGGCACGTGTTGCGGAAGCCTCAGCCCTAGCACCACCTCGGCCGGGGAGCAGCGGAGGAGAGGACATAGAGTATACTTGCACCTGAAGCAAATCAAATACGAGGTCCCTGGTATAATGCATCATGAATACCCCGGCGAGCTCTATATACTCCGGAGTATAAGAGTTCAATACTGGCCGTCTGTAGGTGATGACTCTGTTTATACGAGTCTACGAGAATGTATCGAAGTAACCCGACAGCAATTCAAACCCTGGCCCTCACTCCCAATCGAGTTGATTTTAGTAGTTTTGCATCCTTGGTACACAAGCACACAGCAGTCGTCCTACATCACGAGCGGAGGTAAGCCAGGTGGCGGTTCATAAGTCAGAGTGCAGAGCTCAGCCAAAAAACAATATAGACAAAAGACAACGGAAGAATCGGAACCTTTGAGCGCACGGACCATGAACCATGATGCACATTGATTGGTCGACTGCGCATGCATACCGCAGCAGTGCCACCGGGTTCTACTGAGTGGTGCTGTTTGGCGCGAAATCTAGCCAGCTGACATATATGATATCATACGACGGAGCTGTTCACATTTTTTTCGCACGAACACTTGCGACTGAGGGTTCTGGTATTCCGTTCTCGTTACCCTTGAGCATACATACCTGGTACTGGTACTCAGGGTGAGTTTGAACTTATTTCGACCTTGTTGGAACGGTTGGAATGGAACGAGGCTGTTCGCTTTTCGCTCGTTCAATTCCAACCTGTTTGTGTCCGATATAAGACTGGGCAAGCGACTCGAACAGATGATAGCGCAACTGACTTCTGCGGCGGGACCGTGCAGCCCGAGTCTAAGGAAGAGGTACCGTCACGTGGGCAGCGATCGCGCCTGATACAGAGAACAACTTGACAAGCAAAATATCTCAATGCAAGCCTCACAGACGACGGTGCTAGCCGTCCAAGTGGCACCATCGGGACAAATCTGGAAGTTGTGATATTGCCCTCGTGGCTCGACGAAGGCTACTGAAACTTCCACGAACATCGGTTCCACACATTTGCCAGGATATATATCGCCAGAGCCTCGTTCGCAACCCAGTCTTTTATTTTGCCTCGTGAGCCTCCTGGTCAGGCCATGGTCGTGTCCCGCGGCTCCTAACTAGACTAATGTATTAACAAATCACTCCCAACACCTGTAGACATACTACCTGGCTTTTTGCCGTTTACCTGTTGAATGATTGCACGAAATACGGTCGCTGTAGGCTAATACAAGACGATCACGCTTACAGTATTCCAGGTATCTACCGCCCACACCGTTTGAAAAACTAACATATCAGTAACATCGTTCCGCCGTATGTTCCCAGTCCCGAGCACCACCAGCGGCCAAGGATGGCAGCAAGCTTATCGACAGCGCGTAGGGCGCCCTCTCCGCTGTGGCTCTGGGCTGTCCTGCTCCTCGGGATCTTCTCCAGACCGATCGCCGCCGACGTTAGCCGTGAACTCACGGAAGCACAAGGGGACAATACAACATGTTGGATATTCACTCACATGCCAAAGTCAGGGGGTAGCACCATCAAAAACATCCTAAACGCCCGCTGGGGCAAGAAGAATGTGTTTCTCTACAACTCCGACGCTTGGAAGCTGGGGGAAGAACACGCGGCCACTTTCACCCAAGAAAACCCCAAACGGTGGCGAATGGCGGTGGGGGGCTACTCGGAGGTACTGCGGCGACACGGCGGGAACGGCTGCAAGTGGTTCACGCTGTTTAGACACCCTATCGCTCGTGTGGTATCTGCGTACTACTACTGCCACAAGAAGCCCCAGGACCAGGCGTGTGCTAGCTCGGTGATGCTCGCCTCTGACGTGGACCTGGTCTCGTTCGCGAGGATGTGGGGGAACTTCGCGGTGCGTCAGTTTAGCCTTGGCGACTTGACTATCGAAACCGTCATGGGCGTCGCCATGTCTCCCGAGCAGCGAGCGTGGCCCGCGTGGTACATGGCGAAGGAACACTTGGCTCGAACGTATGCAACAAAGCCGAACGTCGATGGTGCGGATGGGGCCTTACACGAGAAGATGGATTTCACGCAAGATTTACTGAGAAACGAGTACGCCGCCGTGGGTATACTAGAGGAGTTCAACACCACGATGGCCCTCTTCGACAGCGTTCTTGACATTCCTGGGCTTGGCTGGGCAGAAATTTTCGAACGCAAAGGGGTGGTTAACAAAAACACGAACTCAGTGAGCGCCAAGGACAAGGCGTTAGTGGCAGCGCACCGCGATGACCGCATCAAGTATTTTTTACGTCTCGATATCCAGCTGTACGAGTACGCGGTGGGTCTGTTCCACGAGCAGCTCGCAAGCGCGGGCTTGTCGTAGACCTCCATGGAGACGCGTGCTGTGACAGAAGTAGCGTTTTTCTGCCAGAATGCATCTGATTGATGAGGCCCTTCAACTCGACTAGCGAGCTACCCAATGCGGTTGGGAATCCCCTTTGAGCGTTTACTACACTATATTTTTTCGTAAAATACGTTTGGCCGTGGGATTGTTCATGGGGTCGCGCCTTCGATTTTCTCCAAACTTTTTCTCTTGTTTTGGGTGAGGAGTGTAGAGGCCCTCAACATCAGAGCCTCAGATTTTTTGTGCGCACCCCTCTACCGCCGAAGTATGCGCCTAGTGGAAACCCGCACACGGCGTTATAAGTATGCGCCTAGTGGAAACCCGCAAACAGCGTTACAAGCAGTACAGGCGGACATTAGTAGAGAAAGACATACCGTGCCCGCAATTTCTGGTTGTCAATTGTTTTTTTTATGTTGGAATTTTTGAATGGTGGAAAATTCCTTGGTCGACAAATGTCGTCCGTCCCCCGGAATCGTGACGTCGCTTTTTTCGGAAGAAAATAAAACAGTTGGTAAATTGGCCGTGGATGATGACGTCATTCTCAAGTTTTGGTATTATAGACGCATGCTGCCACAGGGGTGCAGTGTCGTTTTTTCGCCAAAATCGATTCTGACTCACGGGGCCCATCAACAAATAGCCAACTATCAAATTTAACCACATCGTTACGAGAAAATGCTTTCGTTTTTCGTTTTTTTTTTTTCTTTGTTGTGCTGGTGTTCCTATGTATGCTGTGAGATTGTCCGCCGGGTGGTACCTTCGTTTTCGCTTGAATCTGTGTGTGGGTGAGGTATGGAAGCTTTAGGCGCACCCCTGCCACATAAATAGTAGCACGCTTGTTTACAGTACAGACAGTACCAACGTGTCTTTTTTTTTTGTTCGTCGTATTATACTAGTATCTTGTAGAGCATTATAGCGTGGCGTTCCAGTGCACAATTTTTGTTCCGAAATATGGCGCGAGGGCCTCTCATGTTACAGTAGTTTGAGTTTGTTTATTTTCTCGATTATTTTGAGGAGGCGGTTTTTCTCGCCGTCTCTTGAGTTCAAGGAAGAGGTTGTATTTTTGCTTGTTTGTTTTTCGCTCGAAGGATGCGAGTATAGTCTGTAAAAAACGTGTTATTTGTACCTGGCAGCCTAGATATTTCCGGTCCGTCTGATTGAGGTGTGCATGCGAATTGTTGTACATGATACTTACGGTTTTAAAGCATACGCCGATAGAACTTTAGCATACAGCGGTATCGGTTTCTGAGGCGGAACACCTGCCTATATGGCGGAGGGGCAGGTCAGCTTTGATGTGTATTTTATTTTATTATAAGCCTTCTCTTCAGGGAAGGTTATTTTTTTTTCTCAGGTCCTGCAATTTACGAAATATTTCTTGTTTTGATGTCAAGTAGGTTTGATTCGTTCGTCGATAGACGTGTGCTACGATACTATAGGTATGAATAGGCACTTTTTGGCCAAACAATTTGCGGACTGGGGCTTTCAAGTAGAGGTCAAATAACGCACTATATCCAAGGTGTCGTTGGAATTGCAGGTGTATTTCAGTATAGTTTTGGTTGTATACCTACTCGTAGGCCACGGGATTGCTCACCGGATCGATACGGATTGCAGTTGGTAGACTAAAGGTTTGTGAGCGGTTGAGCTCAAGTGAAAGGAACTTGAGATATGTGTGATTTGACTGCAACTCTGCCGCAGCATGTGCATCGACGAGACTTTAAAACATGTTGACCGTTGCTTCCCGTGGAGTAGATACATACGCGTTTTGCCCGCAGAAATCGGAGCTGCGAGCAGGTGCGCTCCAATAGCCTATTTAGGGTCGGGCCAACGCTACGGTAGGGAGGCGTGTTTCCGATGGAGGTACTCGTACAACTTTTTGGCAAAAAAAAAGCATCTGAATGACGAGGCTCCCCAAACCTTTTCCAACTCCTACAATTATTTCCTAGTATAACTCCATTGTTTTGTCCCCCATGTCGGGAGTGCGGTGCTAAAAGGGTTCATTAACCCAAGATCGTCGGAATTTAATTATTGTTTTGCAGCATGATTGTTCTTGTATACCTGGGCCACAGGCGTTGCTCATCGGATGGCACTTTCAGGTTGCTCAAAAATCAGTTTTTGGGCGCGAAGCCATAGAGCTCAGGAGCTCCAAAACAAAAACGGTGCTACCCTCTGCTACCGTACTGCTGTAGCATGTGTCCACGGGAGGAAACTAGAGTAGGGGATTTTTTTTGCTTCAAGGCCACTCGAGAAGGCTACCCTATATGCAGTTGCAAGTTTTGAACGTTTTTCTGGGGGGAGGGCGCGATATGCACCGCCTTATGGCATTATTTGCTACACCAAAAGGACGCGTGCTACGATAGAGGTGTACCTTTTTTTGGCGAAAACGGTTTCTGAATGACGGAAGTCCTTAAAAACCCAAAATTGTCGTCGCCAATTTACGCGCCGTGCTTTTCGCATGATTCTCGTTGTGTACCTAGTACATGGGATTCTCCATCCGGGGTAGCGGTTTTATTTTCTCCAAATCAGTTTTTGGGTGTTAAGAAGGACATGTCTTGACCTCCCAAAATTGAGGAAATCTCAGAAAAAAAGTGGCGCACCTCTTTCGTAGCACGCGTCAAGAATTATTTTCTTGTGAGGTACAGAACCGCTTGCGCTACGTATTGATGCATTACTAGTGGCCTACACTTGATAGAGAAAATGGTGGGACCCCCCCTTACGCTAGCTCGTGTCGTCCCCACTCTATACGAGTCGCGGAGTTTGGTCTGTAGTAGCTCGTGTCATCCCCACCATATATGAGTGGCGAAGTTTGGTCTCAAGTGTTGGCCCTGATCTAGAAGCATCGAGCCTACCCCCCGTCGTTCGGTCTTGTGGGCCATGGATATATACTTGGTGTTATGTTTGCCCTGAAAGGCGAGCGTCGAGTCCACCCCCTCCCCCTCACCACCTTGACCAAGCGATTTCCCGTTTGCCAGAAGCAAACACGTCGAAAATTAGATCTGTGGACGATGGTTCAGTAGACTTGCGCCCGATTATAGTTGAGGGGCGTGAAGAAGAGGAGTAGATGTATGCCGGAATTTAATTGCAGTTTCCTGCAGCCCACGCTATACGGATGGTAGGGGGATATTGTTGGCCTCAAACTTTCTTCTGGGTGTCGGGGGTTCACGAACCTTGCCGGTCGCCCCGGTGGCGTATCAGGTTATCCTCGGGCCTGGTATAGGTCAGTTTCGTGAGTTCGAGCCCCGTCGAGTGCCTACTCGTATGAATTCGTTGGGACTTTTTCTTGTGCACAAATTGACTTGCGGAAAGCGCGAGAGCGTGAGTTAGCAACACGCGATGAAAAATCGACGAGCAGTGGGATTGCTGGACCCTATGCGCGATAAAAAATGAAGGCAAGAACCGGGGGCGAGAAGGGACGACACCTGTACCACGGCTTGTCCAGAAGCTGGGAAGTAAAAGTGTGAGAAACAAAAAACTACGAACTACCCAAATATATATTTTAGTGTCATTCGTGCTTTACAAAAAATGTTCGGCGTATACGCGTATATCTAGCCCATGCGATTTTCTAACGGGCTGAGAGTATAAATTTTCTCGCGTTCATTTTTTTTGGTGAGGTATCGTACGATACGATACGAAGCTTGAGCAAGGGGCCTCAGAAAATTCAGAGAAAATGCAGGTGCACCGCCTGGTAAAAAAATAGCGGATGAGGCCATTGGCGCTTCTGTGTGGTCCTATCTTCGACGTGTACGCCGGAAACCATCACCGGCGCCACACGATTAATTCCACCACATACCTATGGTGTGATATCTAACCACATAACTTCGACGTCACCGTGCTAGCTGTAGCAGGGACCGCCGTGCTAGCTGTAGAAGGGACCATCATACGGAAACCAGCCGTCTACAGCCTCGCCAAAGCTTGTATTGGGGTCGCATCGGCGCAGACCGCATCTGATACCACTGTTGCCATCCACTAGTCGATATGACGAAAAACAGGTTCCACCTTCGGAGACATCTCGGCTTTCTTTTCGCTGTTGGTTGCCTCGACATGACGAAAGATAGGTTCCACCTGAATATGTAGTCTTTCGTTTCGCTATTTGTTGCCTATCAAAGCTGCGCAGCAGGGGGTAATATATAACAGTCACACAATGCCGCTTGTCGCAGATTCAACCCCCATATACTTCAGCTCTAACTGCCATTCATTTGGCAATGCTGCCTTTCCCGTTCGGTACCCGACGCCGTACTCGGCGTTGTCTACATCACCCCCCTCCAACAAAACAAAAAGCAAGCCCGGCTACCTTCGACGACCAATCACTCAAAAAATAAATACATCGGAGTTAAGTCGCAACCCAGGCACGCACAGGCCGCGCAAACGAGAAATACCGCTCACACCCATTTACTCGAACAGCAGTGTAGTGGTCCCTCTGCAGTGTCGGTACGTGCACTATAGAGGAAAACACCGGCACTACTCCCCATACTGACACTACTCGTTGTTCCCATCTGTGCCAACAGTGTCACAGGCACTAAAGCGGGAAATCGGCGCTACTCAATCGGCACTAAAGAGAGACCTCTACTGTAATGTAAAACATATTTCACACAAATCCCAAGTAATTTGTCTCCCCCAAAAACGCACGTAGTTCTCAAAGGGTTAAACGCCCTGAGGAGCACCCGGCGGTGATGTCGCAACCTTTTGGGCATTGCGCTCGGCTCTCCGCCGCACGCGCTCACGCGTCTCCTCTACCTCCATAATCTCCCATGCTCTCTCCTTTATCTGCTTGCTCCCGCAGGCGTTAAACACCCACCACAGCTTCTCTCCCGTCCTGCGCATGCCCATGCCCTCTGAACGCATTTCTTCGAGCAACGACAACGCCCGCTCATGCTGCTCGGCTTCTCCGCACACCTGAGCACACGACACAGACAAGCGCCGGGCCGACAGGGCGGTGGGGGGGAGGGGGGGAGTCACCATTACACCGTTGCTGAGATGCTTGCGTTGGTCGCATGTACCCGCGGGCTGTTTTGAAGCGACGATCAAGTTGTGAGTGATCACGAACGCTGGGAACGCGTGCCAAATGATTGCCTGTACATGGGAACAACGTACGATGGCGGGGAAGTTTTCCAGGGTAGTCCTCGGGAAAATTCCCGAGGTAATTTTCCCGTGCTGTACGTCGGTCCCGGTACTCGGCGGAATACCGTCATATTTGGGCAAACCGTGTACCGCCGAGGGCGGTACCGTCAAAAATCGAAAACCGTCAACCGTTTAAAAAGTACCGTCATTTTGCAGCACCGCCATAAAAGTACCGTCAAATAAGCGAAGTACCGTTTCCCGTTTAGAAAAACCGTCATATTCAGAACCGTCAAAGATTGTAGGGTGATGGTTTTCATTGAATGTTTTCATGTTTTAGGTTTTATTGTTTTATTGTTTACAGTAGTAGTATTGTTTTATTGTCTTATTTTGGTGCTAAATGTCTAAATGTTGTTTCGCGTGAGGCTGGTGAGTTTGTCAGCTTGACGGTTCGACGATTAGTCTAGCCTCTATTCGTCCGTTATATATAGGTATGCAGGAACATCAGCGGGGTGGTGCCGGCATGCTTGATCGCCGCCCGGCAGGTACTGTCAAGTATTTCGTCATTCGTCATTCTATATTTCTCAGTGGCGGAACCGTCATATTTCAGTACCCTCAAAAAAGTACCGTCAAATTTGGCAGTACCGGGACCGGTACCGTCGTTTTGCAGTACCGCCAAAAAAGTACCGTCAAATATAAAAAAACCGTCTACCGTCTAGAAAATACCGTCACTTTTCGATACCACCGAAAAAGTACCGTCAAATTCGGCGATACCGTGTACCGTTAAAAGTGGTACCGTGAGAAATCGAAATACCGTCAACCGTTTGAAAAGTACCGTCATTTCGCAATACCGTCCGATCTGGTACCGTAAAAAAAAACGGTACCGAGGACTACCCTGAAGTTTTCTCGGTACAAAAAAAAGACACTCTGAGGGTACACGGCGAATCCAAGCTGGCTGGGGCGGGAAGTGGAGCAGTAAGTATCTACCGAGTGCCTCGAGTTGCAAAAAGACAAAACACCAACTAAAGGAACTTCTGGGGTGGGTATGGAAATGACACAGGGAGACGCAATTGTCAGAAGAACGCTGGCATCCAGGCTATATATACACGGGAAGACCACTCTGGTCCTTACAGGACAAACTCAATGTAAATCGACGAGCAGTGCGAACGCTAAACCCTCTCGCGATAGAACGAATGTACGTACCGGCGGGCAGACTGGGCGACACCTGTCACTATGGCTTGGCCAGAAGATGGAAGTAAAAGTGAGATAAAAACGCAAAACTAAACGCTAGAAGCTGACGCGTCGTTCTATTTTCACAAAAACACACAGAAGTAAACCTTTAAACGGCCTATTACCTGTACCAAGGTGCGCAGGTCTCCCGTAGTCGGCTGCAGCTCCTCCCTTCGAGCGTCCTCTAAAAGCCCCAGAGCCGAAGCCCAGTCTCCAGCCCTGCTGTACGCGTACATGACCGCGCGGTAGCTGGCCATGTTTGTACGAACGCCCTGTGCGGCGCGCATTTCTCGCAGGAGCGACAACGCCTTTTCCGTCTGTTGTAACCCAGGAAGCGCGGAAGGGAGTTGATGGTGGGCGGGAGGGAAAGGGTGGTCGGTCGGGGTAAATCTATACGTGCCCTCGTTAATATTTGTTCCGAATAGCTGCATCTTCGATCCCCTTTCCGATATCTGGATGCTGTTGCCGTTATCCTTGGTCGTCGAATGATCTGCATTTGCGACTATTTAGGGCGGACAAATGATACCAAACAACCGTACGTATGATGAAGACCCATCACGAATTGGATTTTTAGCTGACAAACAATGGACCATGTGTCAGGACTCCATCCTTGAGAGAGAAAACCAGGAACAGCTATGTATCAGTCCCAAAATCATACCGATGAAATCGCAGCGCAAGGATCGCACGTACCAAGAACTGCCCTGGGCGGAAATATAGGGACCTTTGGATTATCAATATGAATATAAACGTTACTCATTTTTCCGTCCATATTGGTAGGGGTTTGAACAAGAAATCGCTGCGCCCAGTCGCGGGTACACATCCTGGGGAACCCTGGCGTGTCATTGTCTGCCTACGTGTCATTGTCTACCTACCTCATCGGCCTTCGCGCACGCCTTGATGACGGCGGTGAAGCATAGCTCAGTCGGTGGAATGCCTGTGCCACGCATCTCGTCGAACAGCTCTAAGGCCCGTTTCCATTCGCCAGCGCTCCCGCACGCCTTCATCTGTAACCACCAATAAAAAAAAAACGGGCACATACAGTAGTTTTTATCACTGCATGAGAGACTACTTTACCACAAACGAAAAAAAAACAAGGATATAATTACAGCTACGCATTGAGCGCTCAAAAAACGACCAAGTCGGTGTCACTAGGCCTATCAGCGTGGTTGCATTCGTCCCCTACGGTTGGTTCTGCAGAATTTCCCCAGTAAACACCACCACCCACTACTACCCACCACCCTGATCCCTGTTGTCCCTAACAAAAACTAAAACCGGCGACGGAGAACCAGAATCGTACCCTACGTAATATTCCTAGATAATTCCAACGCAACGCCGTGATTGTCAACCCTATTGGTAACCTTACCGTAGAGCATCCTGGTTATTCCGGCACAGGAATAATATACCAGGTACATAGTGTACAAAAGTACACAGGGTCGTGTGGCTACAGCACCAGCGGCTTCGGTGCTGAATTTGGTCCACGGGACTGCGACCACAGCAGATTTTTTCTCTCATATTTCCGACAGCCGCAACCCTAACCCCGCCGGCTGCCGGTGTTATTTTCTCACCGCGGTGGTGTACGTTGTTTCCATCGGCGGCATCCCACCGCGGCGCATGTCGTCCATCAACCCCAACGCTTCCTCCCAGCGTCCAGCATCGCCGCAAGCCTTCATAGCCACGACAAATGAGCTCTCCGACTGGTTCACACCCGAGGCCCTCATGTCCTCCAGCATCTCCAAAGTTTTCTCCCAGCGGCCTGCGGCGGCACACGCCTTGAGTGCCATCACGTTGCAGCCCTCCCCGGGCTCGACCCCCTCGGACCGCATCTCGTCCATCAGAGCGAGGGAGTGCTCCCACTTGCCTGCTTTCCCACATGCCCTAATTCGGCGGAGTCGTGGGGCAGAGTCGAGGAGAGAAAACACAAAACGAGTCCACCGATAAGAGCACATGAAACAAAGCTATTCATGCCACGAACCCGTTTCCAGCCCGCAAGCTGGAACGAGCATCGAATCCAGTGAGAAGTCGACGCGTGTCTGCCTCCACTTTAAGCACAGCGGGGTCCACATGTGCGTGTTCGCTCTACCATAGGTTTTGCTGTGAGTCGCCGCTGCTATGCGTGAGTGCAAGGGCAACTTACCTCTTGTGGGATTTAGAAAAAAACAAAAAAAAGCCCACGCAAAATTCGAAGAATTTTTTCCTGAAAAAGCGTGGATACAGTTCTAACGGAGTTAACCACAATGCGCCCGCTCAGCTAGATCAGTCGCGGTACGCCACTACAAGAGTCCACCTCTCACCTGATGGCACAAGCGTAAGCCCCCGGATGTGGCCGGTAGCCGGCCGCGCGCATACCGTCCAGAAGCTGGAGAGCGCGCACAGAGTCTTTCGCAGAGGCTGCCACCTTCAGCTCCGACAGGAACACTTCGTCTCCCGGTCGAATCCCCGCCGCGAGCAAATCGTCCAAGGACTTTTCGCAGTCTGCCGACGCATCATCCCCTTCGGGGCTCAACGCCGCGTCGACCCCAGCAGTCAGCGGCGGGTAAGGAATCGCAGAGGCGGCAAAGCCACACGCGGCTGCTGTCCGCTTGTCGGCGTCGCCCCTGCCTCCCTCGTCTAATAGATCACCACCCTCGTTTGATAAATTACCACCCTCCTGCGCTAAAAGGCCACCACTACTGTCGGGGGGAGGGTGCCGCGAAACCCGCCCCTCGCCCCTTGGCCCAGTGGCACCGGTTTGCCGATCTCGAAGCCCAACTTTTTGAACGCCACCACTGCTAGGCCTATTATTTAGAGGCGGGGCGGTTGATTGGAGGAGGTCTAGCAGCTGCAGCACCTTGTCTCGAGCTTCGCCAGCCCCGCCGGGGGCGGTGGTGAACCGGCTGGGTCGTAGGTCCAGCGGGCGCAGGCCTAAGCGTTTCATCTCCGTTAGCACCCGGTACGCAACGTCCCACCGTTGGCAGCGACAACAGCTCGCCGCTAGGGTAGGGTAGGCGAAGAGCGGCACGCGATTGAGACGCAGCCTTAGTACATGGAGTAACAATAAATTTGAAATAGTTTAATTGAATTGACTTGAATGGATATTTTGACTGAAATTTAACATAACGCAATTGACTTGAATGGAAACGCCATTGAAATTTGACATAATTAATTGAACTGAACTAGATGTAATTGAGTAAACGCTGAAGACTCTGCGCGCCCTCCTTGGGGAGGGTTGGGCCAAGACACAGCAGGGAGGGGGCTCTCGGAACGCCATCGAGTCCAACTTGATTGGACACCCCGTTTTTGCACCAGCAGGGTTGTCAGCGGAGGAAAGGCTCCCCAAGCAGCGAGCAAGGGTACAACGAAACGGAAACATGAGCCATGTGGTTGGCTGAAGCAGTGTCTTCGTTCAAAAACGAGCCTTATGATAATGCGGGGTATAATCTCGCTTGTGGTTGTCGTTGTGCTCGAAATGAATCACAATCAAGCCGCATTAAACAGTACTTGTCATCATGCAACAATGTTGTAAGTTGAAAAATTATGTTTCGCGTAAAAGTCGAGCAGAAATTTCTTATTTCCCAATTTCTTAAATGCTCTCGCGTACTGTAGACTAACATCTAGGGCTGAGTTCGCTGGGGTTCACGTCTAATAGCATAATTACTTGGTTGGCGGAGTAAAAGCAACTAACTGACTTAGTCTTCAAAAATAAACACTACACATCGAGCCACAAACGCGCCAATCCTAGTTACAGACGTGGAATTCCACATGTTACTGCACACAACTAACTTGCACTTCGCAGCAAATATTCGGCGACTTATAGTATCTTACTATTAGTATAGGCCGTCAACTCACAGCCCAGCCCCACTCATAGCACAAGTTTCTCTGTGATACCGAGCCAACTAACAACTATTCGGCGACCTTTATTTAGTGAGAAAACTCAGAGTCCCACCAACAGTACAAATTTCCCCGCATCTACATGGCCAACTACAGCACTAGCCAGTGGGCGACTTACCAGTATAGTCATCCAACTCGCAGCCCTAAAGTAATAGCACAAGCTTCCGTCGTGGCAAAAGGCGACTCACCTATGGCGCTAAGTGTGAAGCGGTCAGGTAACACTCCCTCCTCGTTCATCAAAGAAAGAAGCTTGAGCGCGTATCTCCATCCTTCCTTGCAGGGGGCTACGGCAGTGATAGCCACGCTGTCGAAGCCACGAAGAGGTACACAGAGAGCCGGCCATGACAGTTAGAAAGCATGTCACCCATGAAGCAGCGACGGGCATGTCCGGCACAGAGATTTACCACTCAGATTTTTTGGTGAGAGGAACTTGTGTGTTTTCCCCGCGCGGGCTTTTCGTAGCTGTAACTCTAAAGTTTTGTGGGCAATTGTCGGCGAGTTAGACTGGCATCACCTCTGTTAACAGTCTAAACAATGATGGTGGACTTGGGTTCCATCGCTCAACGCGGGGAGCGTTCAAGCAGTGCTTTTCGCGAGGAAACACGACCTACAATATACTGGTGTACACGAACCGCCTAGCTACAGGCGGTTGGCACGTTAATATTGGGACCTCTTAAGGACGCACCACAACGTTTCAACGATACCAACACGCATACCCAAGGGTACCCTTATTGAACATGGTTGCCGAAAATCCTAAAAAACAGCACTAGAGCGCTGCACCGACGTTTTTGGGGAACAATCTACATTGGATTAGTGTGGGACAAGGTTTGCAGGAACAAAAAGGTTAACATTGAGGTCTAGAACTCGTGCCATGTACTGGCATGATGCAAGCAGTGTAGGCTATGTGTGGTGCGCAGTCACATACCAAGCGGTACATCAGGTATGCTCGTATCGCTACAAAGGTGGCTTTTCATCTCACTTGAACACTCGGAGGCTGATCAAGCTTCCTCGCCCCTTCGCCGCCGCTAGAAGCTCAAGAACGTTCTGCGGCTGGCGCACGTGTCCCAGCTTCCTCAGGCCTCGACGCAATCGCCACTCGACAAGCAGGCTCGGATTCTGACCACCGTGCGAGTCGACCGGCAGTTTTGCTCTGCTGCCGTTGCCGCTGTGCCGTTCTGTTAGCTGGTCGGTCTCCAGTGCCATCATCTGAGACAGCGGTTACGATGTTACGATTGCCCGGGGAAGTGGTGTGAATCTATTGTGCTGTCGTGTGGACTACTTGCAACTTTTGCCGGTACACCGTTATAGGACGGGTTGGGACGATCAGTTCTTCGATATCCCCACGTTCTACATACTTGGTACGACTCGTTGCGAAGTTGGGTGCAGGCTGCTGCTGTGGCAAACCAGCAGCGACCTTTCCCTTCGGGGCGACGTTTCCCTCAGGCTACTAAAAAAAAAGCATGATACCGGTATATGGGTACTTGGGATCAATCTTGTATTCGCGTTCGCAGGTAAAATTGCGTTGGGGTTAATTCGTACTGACATGCAGGACGAGTGCTTGTATTAATATCAATAGTGATGTAATCATGCTCATGAACCATGAACAAACGCGAAATGTTCGTACATGTACCATTAATACTCGTAGAATCAGTATCAAGTCTCTCACGCCTTGCGAGTTGCTGCTGAGTGCGGTTTTTCTTGCTTGCCGACTCGATCAATACGGCGCCGAACACGTGATAGCGATAGCAACGCACGTGACAACCGAACTTCAAGAAGTAACAGCATGGTACATGTTTCCGCGTCGGCTTGGCCGTGAGCATTGGACATTGAACATGTCAACATGAAAAGTGAAGCGAAGTACTAGTACGCATACCGTCACGAGTACGTTTGGCAATGCACTGGCCAAATCTCCTTCCGGTATTTGCCATGTGCATCTCTGTCTCGCAGTCTGCGACCACAGAGGTTGTCTCTCTCTGGGTTGAAGAATCATCACGGACACTGGGTGTGCGGGATGCACATTGGTACGAGTAGAAGAACGCACGCAACGCGCACGCCCATTATCATATCATGTCATACCTGCATCACAACGCTATCTTGGGCTCCTCTTCGCATTTCCGCTTGCGCACGCTGTAACCTCAAAGCGACGCGATTTCCAACCCTATAACCGCAGTCTTCTTCTGGCCCATGATCACACAGATGTCGCGACCTGAGCAGCATCCTGGGAGTCATGGCTCCCGGGGAGACTCGTAGTGAAGTCGCCGTCAGCGCTGACATCACAACGGTGAGCGCCCCTCCCATAGGCATCGATAAAAAGGCCAAAGGGAGCGCCCCGGATAGCTTCCTCTCCCGCTTGCAACCAGGCATAGCTTTTGGCGGGACGATGCCACCTAATACAGGTAAAGTAGTAGGTGCATAAAGCGGCGTAAGGCAGGAGCTACTCTACTGCTTCGTCCGCTGTGTGCTGCTGCGGCGGGTGCTGCGATGCTTGCGAGAGCGCATGCTTGGCACGGATCCTATACATAGGGACACTTTTGTAAGGCATTAAAATAATCGCGCGAAGCGCGAAAAAAAATTGGAGGCGTTTCGGAAAATGGAAAAACATCATAAAAAAAATCGCGCATGCCTCCCTCTTATAAGAACGGGGCTCACGCAAGGTTCTTACGGAGAAATAAGAACTTCGGTAATTTTTATACTGAAGTTAGTGTGGGGCACATCATTTTCATAAAAATACCTGGTACGAAATTCAGCCTAAAAAACAACAAAACCTCGGTTTCTTATCAGAGGACCGGCGGCACAACACTCTAAAAGTAGTACGGGACGTAAGAATAGCAAGCTGATACTTCTAGGAAGACAAGAAATCCGGAAGCTGAAGTTAGTGCAGATGACACCCTCTCCGAAATAAGAAACCCGAAGCCACAACCAGGATTCCTGCTTCTCGCTATCAAATAGGTGGCTGATTCTTGTACAAGTAGGTGTAGTGCAGATAGATTATTCTAGGCTGTTACAGCAGCAGCGGTAGTAGAAATGAAATAATAATAGGAAAAAAAGGAAGAAATCGGGATGATTCTGGCCGAGGCTGAATTTCTTATTTGAGAAAAGGTGAGTTCTACACACTATCTTCAGCACAGCGCCTCTCAGTTGTCTTCCTTTCCTGGTAAGGTATCGGCCTTGCTTTCCTATATCCCTGTTCGTTTTTTTTAATTTATGTTGTGCACTACTACTGCAACAAGTAAGTAGTGCTGCTGTATCACATAATATGTACCAGGTACCTGGTACAACGGCAAGCATCACCAACCAGCCGCAGAGCAGTGATTTTGTCATGCGTTTGTGATACAAACGTTGTCGTTGCTATACAACGTGTTTATTTTGCATTGAACTCCTTGGTGTGTATCGAATGAATGAAGTAGGGCTTTCGGTGACAATATTCGACTGGGAAGCGATGCGGGTGGTTCCGCCAAAATAGACGACAACACCACAAAAAATAGGACCCATGTATAACTCCAGTTCAACCAAATGATTGGCGATGCTTTTGAAAAATCTTCGTTCTTCCAATTAGACACTCTTGCATGGTGTATGTCTTTGCACTGAACCATTCTTGCCGCCCGGCGACATCTAGCACCCCCATCATGCCCGGCGAAGCATGAGAAATAACAGGGGGTGGGGAATAGCTTCGAGTAGGTACCAGGTAACCCCCCCCCCCTCTTCTTTCCCTCTCCCCAGGGATGGCAAAAAGGAAAACATGGGAATGGAAAAACAAAACAAATGTGCGTCACGATTTTGTCGACGACGGTGGTAGTATCGCTGTTGACTCCCCCCCCCCCCCCCCCGAGATGAAACAGACAATCAATCCCAGGGCCACACAAAACGAAACGGCCGGCTCGCAAACGAAAGTAAAAACATAATAAACTCGTACGGTATTTATTCTCTGGGAATTAACAAAACGCAAACTCGACCCGACACTGCAGACGCTAACCTACCACACCAAGATGGGCCGGAGTATAAAGCGACGATCAGGTGCGTAGACCCTACGGTGCACTTTTCACATTCACACCACGACCACCACCGCTTTTCGTCTGATTTAGTTTCCCAGGTCTGCGGGCCTCGGGCCGGTGGTTTTCTCGCGACACATTGCATTGGGGCCGCCCCTTCTTCCCACGCGGGGCAGGGTGAGCCTCCTGGTACGCGCCTTCTTGTCGACTGTGGCCGCGGTGAAAGAAAATCTGAGGGCCCCGGAGTGGGCCCTTGGGCCTCTTGGGCGTCGGTTGGCGGCGCCAAACTACCCAGCCTCATCCCCGCCGCCGCTAAACGCCAACATCTCCGCAGCTGACGCCGACACGCCTGCACCTGCCGCTGCGCCCCCCCTTTTACTGCCGCCACAAACGCCAACAATACCTGCCCCATACCAACTCCGCGAAACAGCAGCGGAAACAGCGCTACCGACAACATCCGCAGTCATCGCGCCCCCGTCAGCTTCCCTCAACCTAGCACGCAATGCAGCATGCCGTTGACTAATAGAGATCCTCGTATACTTTACGTTGGCGTGCCCTTTGATTTCATCAAATAGTGATTCTGAAGTTGTTGGGAGGTCGACAAGATCAACCGGCCCCTCACCCCCAGCATCAGGTCCCCACAATCTCTGAGAAAGGTCGCTTCTTTCACCAGTGTCTATCACGTCAAGAGCAGAGACCCACCCAGGAAACATCGGGCTATCCGGTGACCAGCTGGCCGAGTCGCTTTAGATAATATCAAACTCAAACTGTTCGTAGCACGCTCCAATCTACTTCGGCAGTCCGCGGTTCTTCACAGCCATCCCAATATTCCAGCGATAATTGAACTCCAGCAGAATCGAGTGGGCCAGCGCAGGAGAAGCGCAATAGTAGCCTGCGGAGGTAACGATGAAAACCCGTAAAAAAAGGACAAACAGTTACAGCGGGCGAAAAACATATTGAACAGGTTTACGTCAGGTCCATCATAACACGAATTACCTGGTTGACCACCATGTTACAAACACTGCAACAAACGAAACCGTGAGGTATACTTGACGGCAAATACTATGAGCATCGGGTTATGCCGTGAGGCCAATGTTATGGGTGGAAATGGTTGCTGTGCCTGCTAGTGATAGAAAAGTCACGCAAAACACACACCAAGCCCCTGTACTGCTGGTACCTCTGACACAGCGACGAGTGGTGATCCCCGCTTCACTTTTCCCTTTTGCGTAGTACAGCGGCACGCCGTCAGGTTTGCTTAGACAACGAGCTTCGATGTGCTTGCGGAGCAGCTTCACGACCTCCAGGGCTTTTGGGCGCAGGTGATTTTATCCCGATTTCGCATATATCACGTCGCAGAACCGATCAACCACTGAACCAAAGCGAGTCAACAATCGTGTCCGCTCGGGCACCAACCGCCTACAATTCCGCAAGAAACACGTCCAGTTCATCTCTATATACTCTGCCGCCTATTCCGATGCCATTTTTCGCGCTTGAAGAGCACTTCCTACCTGCGGTTGGAAGCGAGATCGGCAGGAGCGTAATGGCCACGACACATGACCCAGTACAGGCATTGCTTTCGACGACAGCTAAAGTCTCTCCATATCACTGATCCGAACAACGACACAAGTGACGTCAAAACCACTTGCCTCCTTGTTGTCTTCCAGATTAACGATATAGCAAGCATCTCTCAACCAAGCCATGGAGGGCTTGAAGGCGCCGTGACTCTTCTTCACTAGGCGCGAGATACGTGGAAGCGCGTGAAAGGTATCCAAGCGAACCTTGAGCATGTGTGGGCCACCCCCCGATACAGTTGGGCAACAATCAACATGAATTCAGAACACTCGAACGGAAAAAAATCGTATTTAAAGCGCACATTGACGCCGAGCAGATTTCAGAAACAAACAAAACATATTTGCCACCTCTACAGCACTCACGTCGTCCTGGTCGACATTGCCACCGATCTCGTCTCCGGCTCCTAGGTCGCAAGCGCGGTCGTGACCAGCATCAAAGTCATACCCGTCGCCACCGTCCTCTTCGCCCTCGTCCGAGTCCGCATCATCTAAAAAAAGAAAAAAAACGAAAACGTTTGGTGTGTTTGGCGAATAATACAACGTCAGCAAGAGAATGAGAAACGCCAATGCGGGCAGGGCGTCAGACAACTCAGCTCAATTTCTTCCAAGGACGGTGTAAGGCCTTACCTAGCGAGCCCACCACGTGGCAAGGTGCTTCGGTGGCGAAGAAGTCGGGGTCATCGTTGTAAGCGGCACTTGCATTCAGGTTCGGCGACGGTGCTGGTGTCGCAGGGGGGGGTGTCCAATCGGCCGCAAGGTGAACATGGGTAACGTCCCACAGAACAAGAAGGTACAAGAAATAAGGTCTCGATGAATATGTTACAAAACATCCCAATCGCATCTGTGTTCCCGGCGGCAAAATGGTCGGAACCGGGCCGCGTATGGGGTCCTTCAATATCTCGATCTCCACGTAAACGAGAACGGACGCGTAAGCATCCAGGCAGGCATACTCTACCCGTGACGGCACCATAAGGATTTTAAAAGGCAGGCATCATCAACATTCCACCTATCAGCAGATTCAAGAGAATGGCGCCAACAATCAAGCTGGCAACAAAGTTCAACGAGCGTTAATAGGACACGCGCATAGCTAACTAGAGTAGTATCACCAGTTGGGCGCTGAGGGGAGAACTCCGGCGAGACAAGCGGGAGGTCGGGTACGTGGGCAACTCTTTCCCAAGCAAACTAGACACTATACCCGCCAGCGAAAAAGATGGCGTTTGCACCCAACAAGCTTTCGCGTGAGTCAGCGCGTCCACAGTGTTCGCGGCTTTGACCTCATCCAAATACGTCGCGTCTGACTTGGTGTTGACGCCAAGTCTACCATCATGTCCTGGTACCAAATCACGCTGGTTTTTCACCTTTGGAAACGCAAGCGAGAATTTTCGAATTGAATACGCCTAGTGCCAGCTGCGAACTGCCGAACCAAGAAAACACGACCGCCACAATTGTACCAGGTGCCAGTTATCATGTACCAGTCATCATATGCTCAGAGCTATACATCACGTGTACGAGTGTACAAGCTGCGACAACAAACAAGCTTCAGCAGAAGCAATAGCTTCAAAATAGATGGGCCTATTAGCCAGGCTGTTATTTACACGAAAATAAGAAACTCGGGATACTTTATACTGAAGTTAATGTACAATAAGGTAGTGTGCACCCTCTCCCAAATAAGAAAGCCAGCCTAGGTCACTATATATGTACCTGGTATCTTTTAGATGTCCTGTACTACGTACTGCATCTGGTATCTGGCACGCGATTAATCAGAGGCCAGGTATGGTATATACTACGTACCAGGTACCAGGTATCGCATGCTCAGAGCGATGATACCTGGTACCTGGTAGGTTCGAGTACAACCAGCAGCGCACAAGCAGCAGGAGCAGTAGCCTACAATGACCTGGTACGACTCGTACCTCGTATCCAAATAACATTGCCGCAGACCGACTGCTGATGTATAGCAGTACAGGGCACGTAAAAATAAACCTGGTAATAAGAAAGCCAGGGTGATATTTAGCTACAGGAATAAGAAACTCGTTGGTCAATATACTGAAGTTACCTGTGAGAACAAACCCTCTGCCAAATACGAAAGCCAACCTACTGCTGTAGGTCAGTATTTCCGTGCCTTATGATATACCTGGTACAGCAGTACTACAGGCGTACAAGACACCTACCTGTAATATTTAAGGTGCAGTAATAAGAAAGCCAAGTTGATATTTTCAGGGAAATAAGAAGCTCGGGAGCTGTTGTACTGAAGTCAGTGTAGAACGTGTCCCCTCACAAATAAGAAAGCCAGCCTACCGCAGGTACCAAGTATGTATGGTTCTTATCTGGTATCCTGTACTGCTTGACCATGGTACCAGGTACCAGGTATAAGAGTACAGCAGCAGGTAACAAACAGAAGTCTACGATAGAACCACTCACATCCGGCCTTGTGTAGCGTAGGTAGAGGGCTGTAAGGGAACTACCCCATCCGCTTGCTCCCCCCCTTGAAGTGCTTTCTGCTGGCTTTGGCAGAATGGTGCTCGTGATCTCGATGAATCGACGATGCCCTGGTTCGATGCTGTCAAAGTAGATGAAGCTGCACTTTGTTGTGGTTCGCTCTCCCGAGCGGATCCATCACCGCTGCCTTCACCGCTACTTCCATCGCTGCCTCCACCGTCACGACCTCCGCCGCTGCTGCCTCCAATGCCCACACCGCTGCCTCCGCCATCACTACCGACCTCGTCGCATCGACACATGGCAGGCTCCAAGAAACGAAACTAGTCACACCACAACCGCTGCTACAGGGAGGCAGGCTCCTTGGCTCGAGACCACGGAAACAAGCCTGGTGGTTGTAGGCTAGGAGAACCGCAATTAGACATACTAAAGCGTACATAGCCGCCACACCAGCATGGTGCTGAGGAGCCGGCTGTGGTGCCGGTTGCCAGGTGTCTGCGCTGCGCGCGGTCCCGCTTGCGGTCTCTCTTCTCTCCCTGAGAGACGCGGCGCGATCACAGCGCGAAGCTCGGTGCAATCATCGCCAATCATAATTGTATATCCTTACAAAATCCTTACAAAACTCGTGTTTCATTTGTTGAATCTGCTGCCTATAAGCCAATCATATCGCTGGATCCTTACAAAAAATTCCCCAGGTATAGGCGCAAAAGGCACGGATCCCATACATAGGGACACTTTCGTAAGGCATTAAAATAATCGCGCGAAGCGCGAAAAAAATTTGGAGGCGTTTTGGAACATGGTAAAACATCATAAAAAAAATCGCGCATGCCTCCCTCTCATAAGAATGGGGCTCACGCAAGGTTGTTGCGGAGAAATAAGAACTTCGGTAATTTTTATACCGAAATTAGTGTGGGGTTGCCCACAGCATTTTGCAATTCTCAAAAAAATACAAAATTCAGCCTAAAGCCGAAACCTCGGTTTCTTATCAGAGGGCCGGCGGCACAATAATACTCGTAAAGTAGTACAGGACGTACGAATGGCAGGCTGATACTTCCAGAAAGACAAGAAATCCGGAAGCTGAAGTTAGTGCAGATAACACCCTCGCCAAAATAAGAAACCCGCAGGATTCCTGTTTCTCGCTGTCAATAATAATAATAGGTACCTGATAGGTGTAGTAGTGCAGATAGCTTATTATAGGTACAACGCTGTTCATACAGTAGAAGTAATGAAACAGGAAAAAGAGGAAGAAACCGGAATAATTCTGGCCGAGGCTGAAGTTCTTATTTGAGAAAGGGTGAGTTCTACACACTATCTTCAGCACAGGGGCTTCCGATTTTCTTATTAAGTATCAGGCTTGTGCTTACCAGGTATCTGTTTTTTTTTTCTGTTGTATCGCATAAAAGAAATGTAAAACGACGGCAAGCAGTGTAACAACCGGCCGCAAAGCACAGCAGCAGTGACTTTTTCATACCAGGTACGCTTGTGATACATGTATTATTGTATATTATGTTGCCGTTGCTAATACTCAAATACAACGCGTTTTTTTGGGTTGAACTCCTTTGTGGCGTATATCGAATGAAGTGGGCGTGCCGGTGACAATATTTGAAGACTGGGAAGTGATGCATGAGGCTCCGCCAAAAATAGACGACACGAACACCCCAAAAAATAGGACCCGTGTAACAGCAGTTTACTCCACTTCAACCAGATGATGTTTTTGATCATTCTTCCTTCTTTCAATAGACCAATACAGATTATACTGCAGACTCTTGCGTGGTGAGTTCTTGACACTGAACGGTTCTTGCCCCCCGGCCACGTCCAGCATACGTACCGCGCCGATGCTTCACCCTAGCTAGAAGATATCAGCTCTCTCTGTGTTCATAAACTACTAAGTACATACGAGACAGGAAATCGAAACCGTAAATATTAGAATAGCCTACGCAACGCAAACGCACAGAAAAACTAAACGATACACAAATCAGAAAACTCGGAGGAAACAAGAAAGCAACATCAAGAAAGCAGAAAATAAAATAAAAACGGAGAAGGAAGACAAAGAAAGGGCAGGGGGAGGGGTAGCTACGATTAGGGTGCCAGATAACCCTCCCCCCTTCTCCCCTCCCTCCTCGGGACAGAAAAAAGGAAGCAGGGGAAAGGAAAAACAAATCAAAACCGGGTCATGCCTTATTTCGTCGACAACGGTGTAGTATCTAGCGTAGTATCTAGCTCGTAGTATCGCTGTGAGCTCCCCCCCCCCAGTGCCACACAAAACGAACCGACCGGCTCGCGAACAAAGAAAAACAAAAATGAAACTCGAACGGTCTACCCTCTGTGAACTGATAAAACGCAAAACTCGACGCGAGACTGCAGACGCTAACCTACGACATCAAGATGGGCCGGAGTATCAAGCGACCCTACTGTGCACTGTTCACAATCACACCGCGACCACGACCGCTTTCCGTCTGGTCTAATTTTCCCAGTTCTGCAGGCCTCGGGCCGGTGCTTTTCTGGCGGCACATTGCATTGAGGAAGCCCCCCCCCTCCCACGCGGAGAAGGGTGCGCCTCCTGGTACGTGCCTTCTTGTCGACGGTGGCCGCAGTGAAAGCAGATCTGAGGGCCCCGGGGTGGGCCCTTGGGCTTCTTCGGCTTCGATTGGGGGGCATCAAACTGCCCAGCCCCATCCCCGCCGCCCCCAAAGTGTAAACATATCTGCAACCCCCGCCGACGCGCCTGCACCGCCCGGTGCGCCCCCTCCTTCACTGCCGCCACAAACACCACCGCCTGCCCCAGACCGACTCCGCGGAACAGGCGGGGGAACAACGCTACCGACAACACCCTCAAACATCGCCCCCACTTCAGCTTCCTGCAACCTAGCACGCAATGCAGCATGCTGTTTACTGATAGAGCGCATCGTATTCTTAACGTTGGCGTGCCCTTTGAACTTGTCGTAGTAATTCTGAAGCTGTTGGGCGGTTTTCCGATATACAGGCTCCCATCCCGCCCGGCCAGACTCGATCTTGGCACAGTACTCGTTCCACTCGATTGCCCACTTATCGAAGTTGACGCGTTGGTGACTCTGAAACCTCCCCATGTCATCGCCTTGGATGAAAAGCTTGTCGTAGACTTCGCTGGCAAACTTACGTTTCTCTGCTCCATTAGTAACGGGGGCACACGGCATTCCGGAATGCAAGCGCAGCATTCTTGCGTACTGCTTCGCAGAGCGCGTAAGTCGCGGGAGGGGCACATCGTTCAGGGCCACTGCTGGCTCGTCGACAAGGTCAACCGGCTCCTCTCCCCGAGCGTCAGGTCCCCACAAACTCTGAGAAAGGCCGCTCCTCTCACCAGTGTCTGCCACGTCAAGCGCAGAAACCCATTCAGGAAACATCGGGCTATCTGGTGACCAGCTGGCCGTGTCGCGTTGGATAATCTCAAACTCGAACTGGTCATAGCACGCCCCAATCTCCTTCGGCAGTCCACGGTTCTTCACAGCCATCCTAATATTCCAGCGATGATTGAACTCCAGCAGGATCGAGTGGGCCAGCGCAGGAGAAGCGCAATAGTAGCCTGCGGAGGTAGCGATGAAAACCCTTTTAAAAAGGACAAACAGTTACAGCAGGCGGAAAACATTTTGAACAGGTGTGCACGTCAGGTCCATCATAACGCGAATTACCTGGTTGACCACCAAGCCGAGGAAAAAACTCAACATGTTACAAACACTGCAACAAACGAAACCGTGCGGTATACTTGACGGCAAATACTATGAGCATCGGGTTATGCCGTGAGGCCAATGGTATGGGTGGAAATGGTTGCTGTACCTGCTAGTGATAGAAAAGTCACGCAAAACACACACCAAGCCCCTGTACTGCTGGAACCTCTGACACAGCGACGAGTGGTGATCCCCGCTTTACTTTTCCCTGTTGCGTAGTACAGCAGCACGCCGTCAGGCTTGCTTAGACAACCAGCTTCGATATGCTTGCGGAACAGCTTCACGACCTCCAGTGCTTTCGGGCGCAGGAGAATTTATCCCGATTTCGCATCGATCACTTCGCAGAACCGATCAATCACTGAACCAAAGCGAGTCAATAATCGTGTCCGCTCGGGCACCAACCGCCGACAATTCCGCAAGAAACACGTCCAGTTCATCTCTGTATACTCTACAACCTATTCCGGTGCCATTTGTTGCGCGTGAAGAGCACTTTCTACCTGCAGTTGAAAGCGAGATCGGCAGGAGCGTAATGGTCACGACACATGACCCCAGCACAGGCGTTGTTTTCGACGACAGCAAAAGTCTCTCCGTTATCACTGATCCGAACAACGACACAAGTGACGTCAAAACCACTTGCCTCCTGGATGGCTTCCAGATTAACGATATAGCAAGCATCTCTCAGCCAAGCCATGGAGGGCTTGAAGGCGCCGTGACTCTTCTTCACCAGGCGCGAGATACGTGGAAGCGCGTGGAAGGTATCCAGGCGAACCTTGAGCATGTGTGGGCCACCCCCCTGATACAGTTGGGCAACAATCAACATGAATTCAGAACACTCGAACAGAAAAAAATCGTATACAAAGCGCACATTGACGTCGAGCAGATTTCAGAAACAAACGAAACATATTTGCCACCTCTACAGCACTCACGCCGTCCTGGTCGACATTGCCACCGATCTCGTCTCCGGCTCCTAGGTCGCAAGCGCGGTCGTGACCAACATCAAAGTCATAACCGTCGCCACCGTCTTCTTCGCCCTCGTCCGAGTCCACATCATCTAAAAAGAAAAACACCAACGAAAAAGTTTTGTTTGTTTGGCGAGTAATACAAACGTCAGCAAGAAAATGAGGAACGCCAATGCGGGCAGGGCGTCACACAACTCAGCTCAATTTGTTCCTAGGACGGGGTGAGGCCTTACCTAGCGAGCCCAGCACGTGGCAAGGTGCTTCGGTAGCGAAGAAGTCGGCGTCATCATTGTAAGCGGCACTTGCATTCGGGTTCGGCGACGGTGCTGGTGTCGCAGGGGGGGCTGTCCAATCGGCCGCAACGCGAACATGGGCAACGTCCCACAGAACAAGCCTGTCACCGCCGCCGCCGCAGATTTCCTTCATCGTCACACGACCCACACCCGCGAAGAAAGGTGCCTCCTTGTGTGCTGCGTACGTAGCAGGCTTGACCGCGTCGCTCACTTTGACTACGACGCCCTTCTGGCCGCAAGATTGACGTCATTGAGGACGCCACCGAAGCAAGGATCCAGCGGTAGTCTCATGGTCCTGTACGTTCCCAACACCAACACAACTGGCATGGTTGTTGCTGTGGAGTCGCACCTAGAGTTCCATCGTAAAATAGACCAGGTTTGGGGGATGTTGCCAGGTTTAGTCGCTTGTGATGCGGATGTGCAGTGCATGTTGTTGGTTCAGATGGTGCAAGAAATAAGGCCTCGATGAATATGTTACAAAACCTCCCAATCGCATCTGTGTTCCCGGCGGCAAAATGGTCGGAACCGGCCCGCGTATGGGATCCTTCAATATCTCGATCTCCACGTAAACGAGAACGGACGTGTAAGCATCCAAGCAGGCATACTCTACCCGTGACGGCACCATAAGGATTTTAAAAGGCAGGCATCATTAACATTCCACCTATCAGCAGATTCAAGAGAAGGCGCCAACAATCAAGCTGGCAACAAGAAACGTTCGATAACCTACAACGAGCGTTAATAGGACACGCGCATAGCTAACTAGAGTAGTATCACCAGTTGGGCGTTGAGGGGAGAACTCCGGCGAGACAAGCGGGAAGTGGGGTACGTGGGCAACTCTTTCCCAAGGAAACTAGACACTATACCCGCCAGCGAAAAATATGGCGTTTGCACCCAACAAGCGTTCGCGTGAGTCAGCGCGTCCACAGTGTTCGCGGCTTTGACCTCATCCAAATACGTCGCGTCTGACTTGGTGTTGACGCCAAGTCTACCATCATGTCCTGGTACCAAATCACGCTGGTTTTTCACCTTGGGAAACGCAAGCGAGAATTTTCGAATTGAATACGCCTAGTGCCAGCTGCGAACTGCCGAACCAAGAAAACACGACTGCCACAATTGTACCAGGTGCCAGTTATCATGTACCAATCATCGTATGCTCAGAGCTATACATCACGTGTACGAGTGTACAAGCTGCGACAGCAAACAAGCTTCAGCAGACGCAATAGCTTCAAAATAGATGGGATAATTAGCCAGGCTGTTATTTACACGAAAATAAGAAACTCGGGATACGTTATACTGAAGTTAATGTACAATAAGGTAGTGTGCACCCTCTCCCAAATAAGAAAGCCAGCCTAGGTCACTATTTATGTACCTGGTATCTTTTAGGTTCCCTGTACTACTGCATCTGGTATCGGGCACACGATATATCAGAGGCCAGGTATGGTATACACTACGTACCAGGTACCTGGTAGGTTCGGGTAGCAGCGCACAAGCAGCAGGAGCAGTAGCCTACAATGACCTGGTACGACTCGTACCTCGTGTCCAAATAACATTGCCGCAGACCGACTGCTGATGTACAGCAGTACAGGGCACGTAAAAATAAACCTGATAATAAGAAAGCCAGGGTGATATTTAGCTACCGGAATAAAAAACTCGTTGGTCAATATACTGAAGTTACCTGTGAGAACAAACCCTCTGCAAAATACGAAAGCCAACCTACTGCTGTAGGTCAGTATTTATTTCCGTGCCTCATGATATACCTGGTACAGCAGTACTACAGGCGTACAAGACACCTACCTGTAATATTAAAGGTGCAGTAATAAGAAAGCCAAGTTGATATTTTCAGGGAAATAAGAAGCTCGGGAGCTGTTGTACTGAAGTCAGTGTAGAACGTATCCCCTCACAAATAAGAAAGCCAGCCTACCGCAGGTACCAGGTATGTATGGTTCTTATCTGGTATCCTGTACTGCTTGACCATGGTACCAGGTACCAGGTGTAAGAGTACAGCAGCAGGTATCAAACAGAAGTCTACGATAGAACCACTCACATCCGGCCTTGTGTAGCGTAGGTAGAGGGCTGTAAGGGAACTACCCCATCCGCTTGCTTCCCCCCTTGAAGTGCTTTTGCTGGCTTTGGCAGAAACGTGCTCGTGATCTCGATGAATCGACGATGCCCTGGTTCGATGCTGTCAAAGTAGATGAAGCTGCACTTTGTTGTGGTTCGCTCTCCCGAGCGGATCCATCACCGCTGCCTTCACCGCTACTTCCATCGCTGCCTCCACCGTTACGACCTCCGCCGCTGCTGCCTCCAATGCCCACACCGCTGCCTCCGCCATCACTACCCACCTCGTCGCATCGACACATGGCAGGCTCCAAGTCTTGAAGAAACGAAACTAGTCACACCACAACCGCTGCTACAGGGAGGCAGGCTCCTTGGCTCGAGACCACGGAAACAAGCCTGGTGGTCGTAGGCTAGGAGAACCGCAATTAGACATACTAAAGCGTGCATAGCCGCCACACCAGCATGGTGCTGAGGAGCCGGCTGTGGTGCCGGTTGCCTGGTGTCCGCGCTGCGCGCGGTCCCGCTTGCGGTCTCTCTTCTCTCCCTGAGAGACGCGGCGCGATCACAGCGCGGAGCTCGGTGCAATCATCGCCAATCATATGGGTACCTAGGATGACGTTTTAGGCTGAGGGCTAACGAGAGAGCAGAACGCGGCTGACCATAGCGAAGCGGCGAAACTTAGCCTACTCTGAAAACAGTATAGTAAAGGAACCCTTCACCTCTACGCGCCCTTACAAGTTGAAAGAACTTGAAAGGGCTGGGCGTGCTCTACAAAGTTTTTCCATCACGGCACGGTGTTCAGGCACGCCGACGAGTCCCAACTCCGCGAGCGCGGGGCATGAGAAGTCTCTCCCGGGGACGGCTAGCGATCTTCCCCGAAAGGTAGAGAATCGTAAAAAAAGTGCAAATCCCACCCAGCTCCTGGCGTACCACAGGACCACAGGTGTATCGCTGCACTGCCGTATTGATACTCTGTATGCTGCCGTTATAGATTGGTCTGTACGTGCTGCTCCACTGCTGTTGTACTGCTGTTGTATGTACTGCTGTGATGATGGGGTGCGACCGTCCAATTCGCTCCGTACCGTCTCTTTCCGATAGACATGTGCCTGCATTTTTATCTCACCGAGTTTGTGTAATCGTACTCGTTGTCTTACCGAGTTCGGGTCCGAGTCCAACCCGTCGCCTAGCGACACCTTCTTCTTTTTCAGTCAACAGGAGTTGCCTAGCGACACCTCCTTCCTACGGGCACTGCAGCTTGCAGCAAAAGTTTTCTTCATCGTACTCCTGTACCGTATGAGTCTCAGTTACGGTATAAGTACCCGTCGACTCGCGGCCGCTATGGATTGGTCGGTACGTGCTGCTCCACTGCTGCTGTTGTACTGCTGTTGTACTACTGCTGTGATGGTGGGGTGCGACCGTCCAAGTGGCTCCGTACTGTCTTTTTGCCCGTAGACATGTGCCTTCATTTTTGTCCTACCGAGTTCGTGTCGTACTCATTGTCTTTCCGAGGTCGGGTCCAAGTCCAACCCCTCGCCTAGCGACACCTTCTTTTTTTCCAGTCAACAGGAGTTGCCTAGCGACACCTCCTTCTTACGGGCACTGCAGTTTGCAGCAAAAAAAGTTCTCTCCACCGTACTCCTATTACCGTAAGAGTCTCAGTTGCGTGCGGTAAAATAACCCATCGACTCGCGGCAGCTTCTCCTTTCGACTATAGTGTGCTTTTCTAATTTGGCAGTTTTGCGGTATACCCGTCGACTAGCGGCAGCTTCTTCTCCAGAGTGTTGGGCGGTTCTTCAATTTCGCACACCTCCTTCTCACGGGTACTGCAGTTTGCAGCAAAAGTTTTCTGCATCGTACTCGTGTACCGTATAAGTCTATATGTCTACGGGCAAAAAGACAGTACGGAGCCACTTGGACGGTCGCACCCCACCATCACAGCAGTAGTACAACAGCAGTACAACAGCAGTGGAGCAGCACGTACCGACCAATCCATAGCGGCCGCGAGTCGACGGGTACTTATACCGTAACTGAGACTCACACGGTACAGGAGTACGATGAAGAAAACTTTTGCTGCAAGCTGCAGTGCCCGTAGGAAGGAGGTGTCGCTAGGCAACTCCTGTTGACTGAAAAAGAAGAAGGTGTCGCTAGGCGACGGGTTGGACTCGGACCCGAACTCGGTAAGACAAAGAGTACGATTACACAAACTCGGTGAGATAAAAATGCAGGCACATGTCTATCGGAAAGAGACGGTACGGAGCGAATTGGACGGTCGCACCCCATCATCACAGCAGTACAACAGCAGTACAACAGCAGTGGAGCAGCACGTACAGACCAATCTATAACGGCAGCATACAGAGTATCAATACGACAGTGCAGCGGTACACCTGTGGTCCTGACGGAGAAAGGGAAGGGAGAGAGACGGAGGGGAGGGACAGACATCTTCTTTGTGTTGCGAAGTCAAACTTTCCCTGCTGTCAACTGCTGCAGTACCAGTTCCGTTCATTTTTTCGCGTCTGCTTGCCTTCGTCTTCAATGCGGTTAATGCAACAGAGTGCATTTATTTAATCAATGTTGTTGCCTACTAATATTTTTTTCTTTTTTCAGGAATCACACTAAATTCGGGCGTGATGACGTCCCTGTACGTCACCATCAACCACCACAGCGCCACCCTCTTGGTATCCCCCGATACTGTTCAATACCTTACTACAACCATCTCTACTTTCATATATCTCCCACCCTCGCCCTCAGACCAGGGCGCCTCTACTTCAGGACGGGGCCGCCCTCAGGCGGCCCCGTCCGATCCTTGTATGGGTACCTAGGATGACGTTTTAGGCTGAGGGCTAACGAGAGAGCAGAACGCGGCTGACCAGAGCGAAGCGGCGCAACTTAGCCTACTCTGAAAACAGTATAGTAAAGGAACCCTTCACCTCTACGCGCCCTTACAAGTTGAAAGAACTTGAAAGGGCTGGGCGTGCTCTACAAAGTTTTTCCATCACGGCACGGTGTTCAGGCACGCCGACGAGTCCCAACTCCGCGAGCGCGGGGCATGAGAAGTCTCTCCCGGGGACGGCTAGCGATCTTCCCCGAAAGGTAGAGAATCGTAAAAAAAGTGCAAATCCCACCCAGCTCACTGCAGCTTGCAGCAAAGGTTTTCTTCATCGTACTCCTGTACCGTATGAGTCTCAGTTACGGTATAAGTACCCGTCGACTCGCGGCCGCTATGGATTGGTCGGTACGTGCTGCTCCACTGCTGTTGTACTGCTGTTGTACTACTGCTGTGATGGTGGGGTGCGACCGTCCAAGTGGCTCCGTACTGTCTTTTTGCCCGTAGAGGTACACAGTCCCCTGTACGTGACCACAAACCACTACAGCCTCACCCTCTTGGTATCCCCCGATACAGCTCAATATGTAACAACAACCACCTCTACTTTCACATATCTCCCATCCTCGCCCTCAGACCGGGGCGCCTCTACTGGATGACGGGGCCGCCGTTGAGGCGGCCCCGTCCGCTTGTGGGTACCTAGGATGACGTTTTAGGCTGAGCGCTAACGAGAGAGCAGAACGCGGCTGACCAGAGCGAAGCGGCGCAACTTAGCCTACTCTGAAAATAGTATAGTAAAGGAACCCTTCACCTCTACGCGCCCTTACAAGTTGAAAGAACTTGAAAGGGCTGGGCGTGCTCTACAAAGTTTTTCCATCACGGCACGGTGTTCAGGCACGCCGACGAGTCCCAACTCCGCGAGCGGGGGGCATGAAAAGCCTCTCCCGGGGACGGCTCGCGCTCTCCCCTGGAAGCTGGAGAATCGTAAGAAAGTGCAAATCCCACCCAGCTCCTGCCGTACTGCTGTGTGCTGCCGTTGTGGATTGGTCGGTACGTACTGCTCCACTGCTGTTGTACTGCTGTGGTAGTGCCGCCGCTGCTGCTGCTGCTGCTGCTGCTACTACAGCTGCTGCTCCTGCTGCTGCTCCTGATGCTGACTACTGCGTTTGTTTCTTAAAATAAAAAATCGACTTTCTGTGGTCATGACCTCGCCTAGCCTGTGCCAGTGCTGTGTGTGCTCCTCCTCCTGCCGGATGGCCGCTGCTGTAGACAGTACTGTAGACACTACAGCTGCTGTGCCGCAATTCCTTGCTGGGCTATCGCCCGCCTCTGCGCCCGCCGCCGCCGCTGCTGCTGCTACTGCTGTGTGTTGCTGCTGCTGGTGCTGCTTTCACTCTCTTCTGTGCATGTTCCAAAACTTTTCCGCCTTTTCTTGTGTTGTTTTTATAACCATGTACCACGCAGCTTGCAAAGTTGAGTTTCAACCATTCAATCGGTCGTACTCAGAGCTGATGTTTTACACATTCATTTATAGAATCATGTTTTTTTGTGAAGTGTAGCTGCTGTGCTGCTGCTGCCGCTGCTGTTGGTGTCTCCGGTGAGTACGTTTCGAATAATGAAAAATCAGCTGTCTGCGGTCTTGAGCTCGCGGAGCCAGTGTGTGTGCCCCCTCCCCCTTGCCAGACGACTGCTACTGTAGACACTACTGCTGCTGTGCCGCACTTCCTCGATGGGCCATCGGCCACCTCTACCCCCGCCGCTGCTGCTGCTAAAAGAAATGAATGGTCTGCCTTCCGGCGTAGATTTGCATTTTTCGCGTACCTTGGTGCCATGGACTTGGTCTGATTGCTCTAATGAACGTTGTGTTTCTTTCCTGCAGTTAAGTTGGTCTGATTGCTCTAATGAACGTTGTGTTTCTTTCCTGCAGTTGCGATAGGATTTTTCCACTTGATAAACATACGGAATTCGTCTCCCATTCTTCAGCGCTCGCGGCGCATGCCATGCCGTCCGAATCCTTCTCCGGATTCAGCCAAGGTCTGGCTACTACCTTTGCCAATTGAGCTTTCCTTATATATTACGTTTCAGCCACGGTTTATTTATTTTTTCAACCGCTGTTTTCTTTCTATTTTTTTCCCGTCTATTTCTCGCCTATCCACAACCTCCTTATTTGGGTTTTGTTTCGTATTTTCAATTCCTCTATGCAGTGCACCGACACCTACCTTCACAAACGCTGCGCGCAAAACCACTCCCGACAAAACCCACCATTTTTAATGACATATGTTTCAAATACATGTAGCACCTCAACCTCTTGGTACCGTCCATTACCTTCCCCTTCTCTCAGTCACATCCTTTTTGCGCAACTGTTTCGGAGGGCGGGGCCGCCGATAGGCGACCCCGCCCAATCCTTGATACTCTGTATGCTGCCGTTATAGATTGGTCTGTACGTGCTGCTCCACTGCTGTTGTACTGCTGTTGTATGTACTGCTGTGATGATGGGGTGCGACCGTCCAATTCGCTCCGTACCGTCTCTTTCCGATAGACATGTGCCTGCATTTTTATCTCACCGAGTTTGTGTAATCGTACTCGTTGTCTTACCGAGTTCGGGTCCGAGTCCAACCCGTCGCCTAGCGACACCTTCTTCTTTTTCAGTCAACAGGAGTTGCCTAGCGACACCTCCTTCCTACGGGCACTGCAGCTTGCAGCAAAAGTTTTCTTCATCGTACTCCTGTACCGTATGAGTCTCAGTTACGGTATAAGTACCCGTCGACTCGCGGCCGCTATGGATTGGTCGGTACGTGCTGCTCCACTGCTGCTGTTGTACTGCTGTTGTACTACTGCTGTGATGGTGGGGTGCGACCGTCCAAGTGGCTCCGTACTGTCTTTTTGCCCGTAGACATGTGCCTTCATTTTTGTCCTACCGAGTTCGTGTCGTACTCATTGTCTTTCCGAGGTCGGGTCCAAGTCCAACCCCTCGCCTAGCGACACCTTCTTTTTTTCCAGTCAACAGGAGTTGCCTAGCGACACCTCCTTCTTACGGGCACTGCAGTTTGCAGCAAAAAAAGTTCTCTCCACCGTACTCCTATTACCGTAAGAGTCTCAGTTGCGTGCGGTAAAATAACCCATCGACTCGCGGCAGCTTCTCCTTTCGACTATAGTGTGCTTTTCTAATTTGGCAGTTTTGCGGTATACCCGTCGACTAGCGGCAGCTTCTTCTCCAGAGTGTTGGGCGGTTCTTCAATTTCGCACACCTCCTTCTCACGGGTACTGCAGTTTGCAGCAAAAGTTTTCTGCATCGTACTCGTGTACCGTATAAGTCTATATGTCTACGGGCAAAAAGACAGTACGGAGCCACTTGGACGGTCGCACCCCACCATCACAGCAGTAGTACAACAGCAGTACAACAGCAGTGGAGCAGCACGTACCGACCAATCCATAGCGGCCGCGAGTCGACGGGTACTTATACCGTAACTGAGACTCACACGGTACAGGAGTACGATGAAGAAAACTTTTGCTGCAAGCTGCAGTGCCCGTAGGAAGGAGGTGTCGCTAGGCAACTCCTGTTGACTGAAAAAAAAAGAAGGTGTCGCTAGGCGACGGGTTGGACTCGGACCCGAACTCGGTAAGACAAAGAGTACGATTACACAAACTCGGTGAGATAAAAATGCAGGCACATGTCTATCGGAAAGAGACGGTACGGAGCGAATTGGACGGTCGCACCCCATCATCACAGCAGTACAACAGCAGTACAACAGCAGTGGAGCAGCACGTACAGACCAATCTATAACGGCAGCATACAGAGTATCAATACGACAGTGCAGCGGTACACCTGTGGTCCTGACGGAGAAAGGGAAGGGAGAGAGACGGAGGGGAGGGACAGACATCTTCTTTGTGTTGCGAAGTCAAACTTTCCCTGCTGTCAACTGCTGCAGTACCAGTTCCGTTCATTTTTTCGCGTCTGCTTGCCTTCGTCTTCAATGCGGTTAATGCAACAGAGTGCATTTATTTAATCAATGTTGTTGCCTACTAATATTTTTTTCTTTTTTCAGGAATCACACTAAATTCGGGCGTGATGACGTCCCTGTACGTCACCATCAACCACCACAGCGCCACCCTCTTGGTATCCCCCGATACTGTTCAATACCTTACTACAACCATCTCTACTTTCATATATCTCCCACCCTCGCCCTCAGACCAGGGCGCCTCTACTTCAGGACGGGGCCGCCCTCAGGCGGCCCCGTCCGATCCTTGTGGGTACCTAGGATGACGTTTTAGGCTGAGGGCTAACGAGAGAGCAGAACGCGGCTGACCATAGCGAAGCGGCGAAACTTAGCCTACTCTGAAAATAGTATAGTAAAGGAACCCTTCACCTCTACGCGCCCTTACAAGTTGAAAGAACTTGAAAGGGCTGGGCGTGCTCTACAAAGTTTTTCCATCACGGCACGGTGTTCAGGCACGCCGACGAGTCCCAACTCCGCGAGCGCGGGGCATGAGAAGTCTCTCCCGGGGACGGCTAGCGATCTTCCCCGAAAGGTAGAGAATCGTAAAAAAAGTGCAAATCCCACCCAGCTCCTGGCGTACCACAGGACCACAGGTGTATCGCTGCACTGCCGTATTGATACTCTGTATGCTGCCGTTATAGATTGGTCTGTACGTGCTGCTCCACTGCTGTTGTACTGCTGTTGTATGTACTGCTGTGATGATGGGGTGCGACCGTCCAATTCGCTCCGTACCGTCTCTTTCCGATAGACATGTGCCTGCATTTTTATCTCACCGAGTTTGTGTAATCGTACTCGTTGTCTTACCGAGTTCGGGTCCGAGTCCAACCCGTCGCCTAGCGACACCTTCTTCTTTTTCAGTCAACAGGAGTTGCCTAGCGACACCTCCTTCCTACGGGCACTGCAGCTTGCAGCAAAAGTTTTCTTCATCGTACTCCTGTACCGTATGAGTCTCAGTTACGGTATAAGTACCCGTCGACTCGCGGCCGCTATGGATTGGTCGGTACGTGCTGCTCCACTGCTGCTGTTGTACTGCTGTTGTACTACTGCTGTGATGGTGGGGTGCGACCGTCCAAGTGGCTCCGTACTGTCTTTTTGCCCGTAGACATGTGCCTTCATTTTTGTCCTACCGAGTTCGTGTCGTACTCATTGTCTTTCCGAGGTCGGGTCCAAGTCCAACCCCTCGCCTAGCGACACCTTCTTTTTTTCCAGTCAACAGGAGTTGCCTAGCGACACCTCCTTCTTACGGGCACTGCAGTTTGCAGCAAAAAAAGTTCTCTCCACCGTACTCCTATTACCGTAAGAGTCTCAGTTGCGTGCGGTAAAATAACCCATCGACTCGCGGCAGCTTCTCCTTTCGACTATAGTGTGCTTTTCTAATTTGGCAGTTTTGCGGTATACCCGTCGACTAGCGGCAGCTTCTTCTCCAGAGTGTTGGGCGGTTCTTCAATTTCGCACACCTCCTTCTCACGGGTACTGCAGTTTGCAGCAAAAGTTTTCTGCATCGTACTCGTGTACCGTATAAGTCTATATGTCTACGGGCAAAAAGACAGTACGGAGCCACTTGGACGGTCGCACCCCACCATCACAGCAGTAGTACAACAGCAGTACAACAGCAGTGGAGCAGCACGTACCGACCAATCCATAGCGGCCGCGAGTCGACGGGTACTTATACCGTAACTGAGACTCACACGGTACAGGAGTACGATGAAGAAAACTTTTGCTGCAAGCTGCAGTGCCCGTAGGAAGGAGGTGTCGCTAGGCAACTCCTGTTGACTGAAAAAGAAGAAGGTGTCGCTAGGCGACGGGTTGGACTCGGACCCGAACTCGGTAAGACAAAGAGTACGATTACACAAACTCGGTGAGATAAAAATGCAGGCACATGTCTATCGGAAAGAGACGGTACGGAGCGAATTGGACGGTCGCACCCCATCATCACAGCAGTACAACAGCAGTACAACAGCAGTGGAGCAGCACGTACAGACCAATCTATAACGGCAGCATACAGAGTATCAATACGACAGTGCAGCGGTACACCTGTGGTCCTGACGGAGAAAGGGAAGGGAGAGAGACGGAGGGGAGGGACAGACATCTTCTTTGTGTTGCGAAGTCAAACTTTCCCTGCTGTCAACTGCTGCAGTACCAGTTCCGTTCATTTTTTCGCGTCTGCTTGCCTTCGTCTTCAATGCGGTTAATGCAACAGAGTGCATTTATTTAATCAATGTTGTTGCCTACTAATATTTTTTTCTTTTTTCAGGAATCACACTAAATTCGGGCGTGATGACGTCCCTGTACGTCACCATCAACCACCACAGCGCCACCCTCTTGGTATCCCCCGATACTGTTCAATACCTTACTACAACCATCTCTACTTTCATATATCTCCCACCCTCGCCCTCAGACCAGGGCGCCTCTACTTCAGGACGGGGCCGCCCTCAGGCGGCCCCGTCCGATCCTTGTATGGGTACCTAGGATGACGTTTTAGGCTGAGGGCTAACGAGAGAGCAGAACGCGGCTGACCAGAGCGAAGCGGCGAAACTTAGCCTACTCTGAAAATAGTATAGTAAAGGAACCCTTCACCTCTACGCGCCCTTACAAGTTGAAATAACTTGAAAGGGCTGGGCGTGCTCTACAAAGTTTTTCCATCACGGCACGGTGTTCAGGCACGCCGACGAGTCCCAACTCTGCGAGCGCGGGGCATGAGAAGTCTCTCCCGGGGACGGCTAGCGATCTTCCCCGAAAGGTAGAGAATCGTAAAAAAAGTGCAAATCCCACCCAGCTCCTGGCGTACCACAGGACACAGGACCACAGGTGTACCGCTGCACTGCCGTATTGATACTCTGTATGCTGCCGTTATAGATTGGTCTGTACGTGCTGCTCCACTGCTGTTGTACTGCTGTTGTACTGCTGTGATGATGGGGTGCGACCGTCCAATTTGCTCCGTACCGTCTCTTTCCGATAGACATGTGCCTGCATTTTTATCTCACCAAGTTTGTGTAATCGTACTCTTTGTCTTACCGAGTTCGGGTCCGAGTCCAACCCGTCGCCTAGCGACACCTTCTTCTTTTTCAGTCAACAGGAGTTGCCTAGCGACACCTCCTTCTTACGGGCACTGCAGCTTGCAGCAAAAGTTTTCTTCATCGTACTCCTGTACCGTATGAGTCTCAGTTACGGTATAAGTACCCGTCGACTCGCGGCCGCTATGGATTGGTCGGTACGTGCTGCTCCACTGCTGTTGTACTGCTGTTGTACTACTGCTGTGATGGTGGGGTGCGACCGTCCAAGTGGCTCCGTACTGTCTTTGCCCGTAGACATGTGCCTTCATTTTTGTCCCACCGAGTTCGTGTCGTACGCTTTGTCTTACCGAGGTCGGGTCCAAGTCCAACCCCTCGCCTAGCGACACCTTCTTTTTTTCCAGTCAACAGGAGTTGCCTAGCGACACCTCCTTCTTACGGGCACTGCAGTTTGCAGCAAAAGTTTTCTCCACCGTACTCCTATTACCGTATGAGTCTCAGTTGCGTGCGGTATAATAACCCATCGACTCGCGGCAGCTTCTCCTTTCGACTATAGTGTGTTTTTCTAATTTGGCAGTTTTGCGGTATACCCGTCGACTAGCGGCAGCTTCTTCTCCAGAGTGTTGGGCGGTTCTTCAATTTCGCAGCCGACAAGAGTTGCCTATAGCTCCAGCTTCTATTGAATAAGGCTATGTACTGCATATGAAACCGGTTGCAACTTCTGAGTGCCTTTCGCTGTTCCGTACGAGTCTCGGTTTCGGTAGACTATACCCCGTCGCCTAGCGGCACCTTCTTCCATGTATTAGGTTGATCCTTAGTATGACGGGCGACCGTCCAAGTCGCTCCGTACCGTCTCTTTCCCGTAGATATGTGCCTGCATGTTTGTCTTACCGAGTTCGTGTCGTAGTCTTTGTCTTACCGAGATCGGGTCGAAGTCCACCCCGTCGCCTAGCGACACCTTCTTCTTTTTCAGTCAACGGGAGTTGCCTAGCGACACCTCCTTCTCACGGGTACTGCAGTTTGCAGCAAAAGTTTTCTGCATCGTACTCGTGTACCGTATGAGTCTCAGTTACGGTATAAGTACCCGTCGATTCGCGGCAGCTTCTCCTTCCAAGGATTGGGTGCCTTTCTAATTTGGCAGTTTTGCGGTATACCCGTCGACTAGCGGCAGCTTCTTCTTCAGAATGTTGGGTGGTTCTTCAATTTCGCAGCCGACAAGAGTTGCCTAGCGCCAGCTTCTATTTTAGGTCATGTACTGCATATGAAACCGGTTGCAACTTCTGAGCGCCTTCCGCTGTTCCGCACGAGTCTCGGTTGCGGTAGAATATACCCCGTCGCCTAGCGGCACCTTCTTCTTGCATGTATTAGGTTGATCCTTACAGTAGTATCGCGGGCGACCGTCCAACTTGCTCCGTACCGTTTCTCACCCGTAGACATGAGGGTTCGGGTCGACGTCCACTCCGTCGCCTAGCGACACCTTCTTTTTTGTCAGTCAACAGGAGTTGCCTAGCGAGACCTCCTTCTTACGTGCACTGTAGCTTGCAGCAAAAGTTTTTGCGCTTGCAGAAAAAAGTGTTGGTTTTCTTTATGATTGACCTTCTTTAATACATGTTTTTTCAACTTTTGGAGACGACTCCGTCTCCTGCCGGCGTGCCATCCTTCCGAGGTTTGCCCGCTTCGTCAGCACCCGCCGACATAGTTCTCTTCCAAAATATCATCTTCTCCGACACAAATTGCACATCAACCTCTTGGTAGGAGTCATTACTTTTCACCTTTCTTTACTCTCCTCTTCCTCACACCATCTTTAATAACAATCATGAGGGTGGGGCCGCCGAAGGCGGCGCCGCCCGATCCTTGTAATTGTATATCCTTACAAAATCCTTACAAAACTGGTGTTTCATTTGTTGAATTTGCTGCCTATAAGCCAATCATATCGCTGGATCCTTACAAAAAATTCCCCAGGTATAGACCTACTATTATGGAAGGCACGGATCCCATACATAGGGACACTTTCGTAAGGCATTAAAATAATCGCGCGAAGCGCGAAAAAAATTTGGAGGCGTTTTGGAACATGGTAAAACATCATAAAAAAAATCGCGCATGCCTCCCTCTCATAAGAATGGGGCTCACGCAAGGTTGTTGCGGAGAAATAAGAACTTCGGTAATTTTTATACCGAAATTAGTGTGGGGTTGCCCACAGCATTTTGCAATTCTCAAAAAAATACAAAATTCAGCCTAAAGCCGAAACCTCGGTTTCTTATCAGAGGGCCGGCGGCACAATAATACTCGTAAAGTAGTACAGGACGTACGAATGGCAGGCTGATACTTCCAGAAAGACAAGAAATCCGGAAGCTGAAGTTAGTGCAGATAACACCCTCGCCAAAATAAGAAACCCGCAGGATTCCTGTTTCTCGCTGTCAATAATAATAATAGGTACCTGATAGGTGTAGTAGTGCAGATAGCTTATTATAGGTACAACGCTGTTCATACAGTAGAAGTAATGAAACAGGAAAAAGAGGAAGAAACCGGAATAATTCTGGCCGAGGCTGAAGTTCTTATTTGAGAAAGGGTGAGTTCTACACACTATCTTCAGCACAGGGGCTTCCGATTTTCTTATTAAGTATCAGGCTTGTGCTTACCAGGTATCTGTTTTTTTTTTCTGTTGTATCGCATAAAAGAAATGTAAAACGACGGCAAGCAGTGTAACAACCGGCCGCAAAGCACAGCAGCAGTGACTTTTTCATACCAGGTACGCTTGTGATACATGTATTATTGTATATTATGTTGCCGTTGCTAATACTCAAATACAACGCGTTTTTTTGGGTTGAACTCCTTTGTGGCGTATATCGAATGAAGTGGGCGTGCCGGTGACAATATTTGAAGACTGGGAAGTGATGCATGAGGCTCCGCCAAAAATAGACGACACGAACACCCCAAAAAATAGGACCCGTGTAACAGCAGTTTACTCCACTTCAACCAGATGATGTTTTTGATCATTCTTCCTTCTTTCAATAGACCAATACAGATTATACTGCAGACTCTTGCGTGGTGAGTTCTTGACACTGAACGGTTCTTGCCCCCCGGCCACGTCCAGCATACGTACCGCGCCGATGCTTCACCCTAGCTAGAAGATATCAGCTCTCTCTGTGTTCATAAACTACTAAGTACATACGAGACAGGAAATCGAAACCGTAAATATTAGAATAGCCTACGCAACGCAAACGCACAGAAAAACTAAACGATACACAAATCAGAAAACTCGGAGGAAACAAGAAAGCAACATCAAGAAAGCAGAAAATAAAATAAAAACGGAGAAGGAAGACAAAGAAAGGGCAGGGGGAGGGGTAGCTACGATTAGGGTGCCAGATAACCCTCCCCCCTTCTCCCCTCCCTCCTCGGGACAGAAAAAAGGAAGCAGGGGAAAGGAAAAACAAATCAAAACCGGGTCATGCCTTATTTCGTCGACAACGGTGTAGTATCTAGCGTAGTATCTAGCTCGTAGTATCGCTGTGAGCTCCCCCCCCCCAGTGCCACACAAAACGAACCGACCGGCTCGCGAACAAAGAAAAACAAAAATGAAACTCGAACGGTCTACCCTCTGTGAACTGATAAAACGCAAAACTCGACGCGAGACTGCAGACGCTAACCTACGACATCAAGATGGGCCGGAGTATCAAGCGACCCTACTGTGCACTGTTCACAATCACACCGCGACCACGACCGCTTTCCGTCTGGTCTAATTTTCCCAGTTCTGCAGGCCTCGGGCCGGTGCTTTTCTGGCGGCACATTGCATTGAGGAAGCCCCCCCCCTCCCACGCGGAGAAGGGTGCGCCTCCTGGTACGTGCCTTCTTGTCGACGGTGGCCGCAGTGAAAGCAGATCTGAGGGCCCCGGGGTGGGCCCTTGGGCTTCTTCGGCTTCGATTGGGGGGCATCAAACTGCCCAGCCCCATCCCCGCCGCCCCCAAAGTGTAAACATATCTGCAACCCCCGCCGACGCGCCTGCACCGCCCGGTGCGCCCCCTCCTTCACTGCCGCCACAAACACCACCGCCTGCCCCAGACCGACTCCGCGGAACAGGCGGGGGAACAACGCTACCGACAACACCCTCAAACATCGCCCCCACTTCAGCTTCCTGCAACCTAGCACGCAATGCAGCATGCTGTTTACTGATAGAGCGCATCGTATTCTTAACGTTGGCGTGCCCTTTGAACTTGTCGTAGTAATTCTGAAGCTGTTGGGCGGTTTTCCGATATACAGGCTCCCATCCCGCCCGGCCAGACTCGATCTTGGCACAGTACTCGTTCCACTCGATTGCCCACTTATCGAAGTTGACGCGTTGGTGACTCTGAAACCTCCCCATGTCATCGCCTTGGATGAAAAGCTTGTCGTAGACTTCGCTGGCAAACTTACGTTTCTCTGCTCCATTAGTAACGGGGGCACACGGCATTCCGGAATGCAAGCGCAGCATTCTTGCGTACTGCTTCGCAGAGCGCGTAAGTCGCGGGAGGGGCACATCGTTCAGGGCCACTGCTGGCTCGTCGACAAGGTCAACCGGCTCCTCTCCCCGAGCGTCAGGTCCCCACAAACTCTGAGAAAGGCCGCTCCTCTCACCAGTGTCTGCCACGTCAAGCGCAGAAACCCATTCAGGAAACATCGGGCTATCTGGTGACCAGCTGGCCGTGTCGCGTTGGATAATCTCAAACTCGAACTGGTCATAGCACGCCCCAATCTCCTTCGGCAGTCCACGGTTCTTCACAGCCATCCTAATATTCCAGCGATGATTGAACTCCAGCAGGATCGAGTGGGCCAGCGCAGGAGAAGCGCAATAGTAGCCTGCGGAGGTAGCGATGAAAACCCTTTTAAAAAGGACAAACAGTTACAGCAGGCGGAAAACATTTTGAACAGGTGTGCACGTCAGGTCCATCATAACGCGAATTACCTGGTTGACCACCAAGCCGAGGAAAAAACTCAACATGTTACAAACACTGCAACAAACGAAACCGTGCGGTATACTTGACGGCAAATACTATGAGCATCGGGTTATGCCGTGAGGCCAATGGTATGGGTGGAAATGGTTGCTGTACCTGCTAGTGATAGAAAAGTCACGCAAAACACACACCAAGCCCCTGTACTGCTGGAACCTCTGACACAGCGACGAGTGGTGATCCCCGCTTTACTTTTCCCTGTTGCGTAGTACAGCAGCACGCCGTCAGGCTTGCTTAGACAACCAGCTTCGATATGCTTGCGGAACAGCTTCACGACCTCCAGTGCTTTCGGGCGCAGGAGAATTTATCCCGATTTCGCATCGATCACTTCGCAGAACCGATCAATCACTGAACCAAAGCGAGTCAATAATCGTGTCCGCTCGGGCACCAACCGCCGACAATTCCGCAAGAAACACGTCCAGTTCATCTCTGTATACTCTACAACCTATTCCGGTGCCATTTGTTGCGCGTGAAGAGCACTTTCTACCTGCAGTTGAAAGCGAGATCGGCAGGAGCGTAATGGTCACGACACATGACCCCAGCACAGGCGTTGTTTTCGACGACAGCAAAAGTCTCTCCGTTATCACTGATCCGAACAACGACACAAGTGACGTCAAAACCACTTGCCTCCTGGATGGCTTCCAGATTAACGATATAGCAAGCATCTCTCAGCCAAGCCATGGAGGGCTTGAAGGCGCCGTGACTCTTCTTCACCAGGCGCGAGATACGTGGAAGCGCGTGGAAGGTATCCAGGCGAACCTTGAGCATGTGTGGGCCACCCCCCTGATACAGTTGGGCAACAATCAACATGAATTCAGAACACTCGAACAGAAAAAAATCGTATACAAAGCGCACATTGACGTCGAGCAGATTTCAGAAACAAACGAAACATATTTGCCACCTCTACAGCACTCACGCCGTCCTGGTCGACATTGCCACCGATCTCGTCTCCGGCTCCTAGGTCGCAAGCGCGGTCGTGACCAACATCAAAGTCATAACCGTCGCCACCGTCTTCTTCGCCCTCGTCCGAGTCCACATCATCTAAAAAGAAAAACACCAACGAAAAAGTTTTGTTTGTTTGGCGAGTAATACAAACGTCAGCAAGAAAATGAGGAACGCCAATGCGGGCAGGGCGTCACACAACTCAGCTCAATTTGTTCCTAGGACGGGGTGAGGCCTTACCTAGCGAGCCCAGCACGTGGCAAGGTGCTTCGGTAGCGAAGAAGTCGGCGTCATCATTGTAAGCGGCACTTGCATTCGGGTTCGGCGACGGTGCTGGTGTCGCAGGGGGGGCTGTCCAATCGGCCGCAACGCGAACATGGGCAACGTCCCACAGAACAAGCCTGTCACCGCCGCCGCCGCAGATTTCCTTCATCGTCACACGACCCACACCCGCGAAGAAAGGTGCCTCCTTGTGTGCTGCGTACGTAGCAGGCTTGACCGCGTCGCTCACTTTGACTACGACGCCCTTCTGGCCGCAAGATTGACGTCATTGAGGACGCCACCGAAGCAAGGATCCAGCGGTAGTCTCATGGTCCTGTACGTTCCCAACACCAACACAACTGGCATGGTTGTTGCTGTGGAGTCGCACCTAGAGTTCCATCGTAAAATAGACCAGGTTTGGGGGATGTTGCCAGGTTTAGTCGCTTGTGATGCGGATGTGCAGTGCATGTTGTTGGTTCAGATGGTGCAAGAAATAAGGCCTCGATGAATATGTTACAAAACCTCCCAATCGCATCTGTGTTCCCGGCGGCAAAATGGTCGGAACCGGCCCGCGTATGGGATCCTTCAATATCTCGATCTCCACGTAAACGAGAACGGACGTGTAAGCATCCAAGCAGGCATACTCTACCCGTGACGGCACCATAAGGATTTTAAAAGGCAGGCATCATTAACATTCCACCTATCAGCAGATTCAAGAGAAGGCGCCAACAATCAAGCTGGCAACAAGAAACGTTCGATAACCTACAACGAGCGTTAATAGGACACGCGCATAGCTAACTAGAGTAGTATCACCAGTTGGGCGTTGAGGGGAGAACTCCGGCGAGACAAGCGGGAAGTGGGGTACGTGGGCAACTCTTTCCCAAGGAAACTAGACACTATACCCGCCAGCGAAAAATATGGCGTTTGCACCCAACAAGCGTTCGCGTGAGTCAGCGCGTCCACAGTGTTCGCGGCTTTGACCTCATCCAAATACGTCGCGTCTGACTTGGTGTTGACGCCAAGTCTACCATCATGTCCTGGTACCAAATCACGCTGGTTTTTCACCTTGGGAAACGCAAGCGAGAATTTTCGAATTGAATACGCCTAGTGCCAGCTGCGAACTGCCGAACCAAGAAAACACGACTGCCACAATTGTACCAGGTGCCAGTTATCATGTACCAATCATCGTATGCTCAGAGCTATACATCACGTGTACGAGTGTACAAGCTGCGACAGCAAACAAGCTTCAGCAGACGCAATAGCTTCAAAATAGATGGGATAATTAGCCAGGCTGTTATTTACACGAAAATAAGAAACTCGGGATACGTTATACTGAAGTTAATGTACAATAAGGTAGTGTGCACCCTCTCCCAAATAAGAAAGCCAGCCTAGGTCACTATTTATGTACCTGGTATCTTTTAGGTTCCCTGTACTACTGCATCTGGTATCGGGCACACGATATATCAGAGGCCAGGTATGGTATACACTACGTACCAGGTACCTGGTAGGTTCGGGTAGCAGCGCACAAGCAGCAGGAGCAGTAGCCTACAATGACCTGGTACGACTCGTACCTCGTGTCCAAATAACATTGCCGCAGACCGACTGCTGATGTACAGCAGTACAGGGCACGTAAAAATAAACCTGATAATAAGAAAGCCAGGGTGATATTTAGCTACCGGAATAAAAAACTCGTTGGTCAATATACTGAAGTTACCTGTGAGAACAAACCCTCTGCAAAATACGAAAGCCAACCTACTGCTGTAGGTCAGTATTTATTTCCGTGCCTCATGATATACCTGGTACAGCAGTACTACAGGCGTACAAGACACCTACCTGTAATATTAAAGGTGCAGTAATAAGAAAGCCAAGTTGATATTTTCAGGGAAATAAGAAGCTCGGGAGCTGTTGTACTGAAGTCAGTGTAGAACGTATCCCCTCACAAATAAGAAAGCCAGCCTACCGCAGGTACCAGGTATGTATGGTTCTTATCTGGTATCCTGTACTGCTTGACCATGGTACCAGGTACCAGGTGTAAGAGTACAGCAGCAGGTATCAAACAGAAGTCTACGATAGAACCACTCACATCCGGCCTTGTGTAGCGTAGGTAGAGGGCTGTAAGGGAACTACCCCATCCGCTTGCTTCCCCCCTTGAAGTGCTTTTGCTGGCTTTGGCAGAAACGTGCTCGTGATCTCGATGAATCGACGATGCCCTGGTTCGATGCTGTCAAAGTAGATGAAGCTGCACTTTGTTGTGGTTCGCTCTCCCGAGCGGATCCATCACCGCTGCCTTCACCGCTACTTCCATCGCTGCCTCCACCGTTACGACCTCCGCCGCTGCTGCCTCCAATGCCCACACCGCTGCCTCCGCCATCACTACCCACCTCGTCGCATCGACACATGGCAGGCTCCAAGTCTTGAAGAAACGAAACTAGTCACACCACAACCGCTGCTACAGGGAGGCAGGCTCCTTGGCTCGAGACCACGGAAACAAGCCTGGTGGTCGTAGGCTAGGAGAACCGCAATTAGACATACTAAAGCGTGCATAGCCGCCACACCAGCATGGTGCTGAGGAGCCGGCTGTGGTGCCGGTTGCCTGGTGTCCGCGCTGCGCGCGGTCCCGCTTGCGGTCTCTCTTCTCTCCCTGAGAGACGCGGCGCGATCACAGCGCGGAGCTCGGTGCAATCATCGCCAATCATAATTGTATATCCTTACAAAATCCTTACAAAACTGGTGTTTCATTTGTTGAATTTGCTGCCTATAAGCCAATCATATCGCTGGATCCTTACAAAAAATTCCCCAGGTATAGACCTACTATTATGGAAAATTTTGAGCGATTATTTCTGGCGATTATTTTTGTAGTTTTGAGGCTCCAAAAATAACTGCATCAGAAATAAGGAGCGTCCATTATGGCTTCTGATTTTTGGAAAGTGGTTTTATTTTGAATTGGTAGGTCTTGTTTTGCCGTTTGCCTTATTTTTGAAATCTGGCACGTACACTGTCGCCGGCGACGTTAGGTCACCACCGCCTCTGCTGCGGTCTCTTCTGCTGCGCTGCTGCTGTGGTGCTGGTGTGGTGTGCCTGTGGTGGTTTCGATGGTGGTGGTGCTGCTAGTGTCGCGTTTGTGTGAGGATGAAGCTCTGTCTCGCACACAACAAGCGCAGTATGCTGTCGTAGGTGTGTTTGTGATTCTTTGTGGTGGGTGATGCGTGACGGTACAGCAGACAGTATCATACAGGTACAGTATGAGCAGTGATGACATGTGATACTTGGTACGAGGTAGTATCCAAAAGTTAAATAATCCCAGTTCTGAGAGGTTGGAAGAGCTGTTATTTCTGGGCTCAGAAATCACCAGATCCGCTGATTTCTGGCCTCGATTATTTCTGAACCCAGAAATAACGATGATTTCTGGTCCCATAGTGGAAGGTTTTATTTTTGTCGTCGGAGATCCGGTTAAAGAGAGAAATAATCGATGAAAATATTCGCCATAATAGTAGGTCATAGGCGCCGTGCCGCATGCGGCACGGATCCCATACATAGGGACACTTTCGTAAGGCATTAAAATAATCGCGCGAAGCGCGAAAAAATTTGGAGGGCGTTTTGGAACATGGTAAAACATCATAAAAAAAATCGCGCATGCCTCCCTCTCATAAGAATGGGCTCACGCAAGGTTGTTGCGGAGAAATAAGAACTTCGGTAATTTTTATACCGAAATTAGTGTGGGTTGCCCACAGCATTTGCAATTCTCAAAAAAATACAAAATTCAGCCTAAAGCCGAAACCTCGGTTTCTTATCAGAGGGCCGGCGGCACAATAATACTCGTAAAGTAGTACAGGACGTACGAATGGCAGGCTGGTACTTCCAGAAAGACAAGAATCCGGAAGCTGAAGTTAGTGCAGTAACACCCTCGCCAAAATAAGAAACCCGCAGGATTCCTGTTTCTCGCTGTCAATAATAATAATAGGTACCTGATAGGTGTAGTAGTGCAGATAGCTTATTATAGGTACAACGCTGTTCATACAGTAGAAGTAATGAAACAGGAAAAAGAGGAAGAAACCGGAAATTCTGGCCGAGGCTGAAGTTCTTATTTGAGAAAGGGTGAGTTCTACACACTATCTTCAGCACAGGGGCTTCCGATTTTCTTATTAAGTATCAGGCTTGTGCTTACCAGGTATCTGTTTTTTTTTTCTGTTGTATCGCATAAAAGAAATGTAAAACGACGGCAAGCAGTGTAACAACCGGCCGCAAAGCACAGCAGCAGTGACTTTTTCATACCAGGTACGCTTGTGATACATGTATTATTGTATATTATGTTGCCGTTGCTAATACTCAAATACAACGCGTTTTTTTGGGTTGAACTCCTTTGTGGCGTATATCGAATGAAGTGGGCGTGCCGGTGACAATATTTGAAGACTGGGAAGTGATGCATGAGGCTCCGCCAAAAATAGACGACACGAACACCCCAAAAAATAGGACCCGTGTAACAGCAGTTTACTCCACTTCAACCAGATGATGTTTTTGATCATTCTTCCTTCTTTCAATAGACCAATACAGATTATACTGCAGACTCTTGCGTGGTGAGTTCTTGACACTGAACGGTTCTTGCCCCCGGCCACGTCCAGCATACGTACCGCGCCGATGCTTCACCCTAGCTAGAAGATATCAGCTCTCTCTGTGTCATAAACTACTAAGTACATACGAGACAGGAAATCGAAACCGTAAATATTAGAATAGCTACGCAACGCAAACGCACAGAAAAACTAAACGATACACAAATCAGAAAACTCGGAGGAAACAAGAAAGCAACATCAAGAAAGCAGAAAATAAAATAAAAACGGAGAAGGAAGACAAAGAAAGGGCAGGGGGAGGGGTAGCTACGATTAGGGTGCCAGATAACCCCCCTTCTCCCCTCCCTCCTCGGGACAGAAAAAAGGAAGCAGGGAAAGGAAAAACAAATCAAAACCGGGTCATGCCTTATTTCGTCGACAACGGTGTAGTATCTAGCGTAGTATCTAGATCGTAGTATCGCTGTGAGCTCCCCCCCCCCAGTGCCACACAAAACGAACCGACCGGCTCGCGAACAAAGAAAAACAAAAATGAAACTCGAACGGTCTACCTCTGTGAACTATAAAACGCAAAACTCGACGCGAGACTGCAGACGCTAACCTACGACATCAAGATGGGCCGGAGTATCAAGCGACCCTACTGTGCACTGTTCACAATCACACCGCGACCACGACCGCTTTCCGTCTGGTCTAATTTTCCCAGTTCTGCAGGCCTCGGGCCGGTGCTTTTCTGGCGGCACATTGCATTGAGGAAGCCCCCCCCTCCCACGCGGAGAAGGGTGCGCCTCCTGGTACGTGCCTTCTTGTCGACGGTGGCCGCAGTGAAAGCAGATCTGAGGGCCCCGGGGTGGGCCCTTGGGCTTCTTCGGCTTCGATTGGGGGGCATCAAACTGCCCAGCCCCATCCCCGCCGCCCCCAAAGTGTAAACATATCTGCAACCCCCGCCGACGCGCCTGCACCGCCCGGTGCGCCCCTCCTTCACTGCCGCCACAAACACCACCGCCTGCCCCAGACCGACTCCGCGGAACAGGCGGGGGAACAACGCTACCGACAACACCCTCAAACATCGCCCCCACTTCAGCTTCCTGCAACCTAGCACGCAAATGCAGCAT